>QZCP01000229.1:39185-108097 GCA_003956705.1 Brevipalpus yothersi | reverse complement strand
GAGAGAGAGAGAGAGAGAGAGAGAGAGAGAGAGAGAGAGAGAGAGCGGTGAAGAAAGTGGTTGTAGTATATGAGGATGGAGGATAAAGTTCTCTTATCATATGTATATTGATTGAAATGTTCTGAAAATAGTTTTCATCTTAGAGGATGATGAATGGATGAATAATATATGGTAAATCTGATATCACAACTTCACGTGTGATGAGGCCTTTTCTTCTCTAACGGATAAGATTATCAGATAGAATTCCATAAACATGTAAGAAAGACAGTATGATTGGAAATGATTCAGCTACACATCGTTCGATTACAATTCAATTTTTGTTTCCATTTCAGGGAGGAAAGAGATAGAGATAGAGATGAAGATGAAAATTGAAATCATAGGTGTACCTCATGGTATGAGATGGAAGAAGATGGAGAAAGATGAAAAGAATCTTCTCTATTATTTGTTGCTCTCTTTGTATGCTACTTGTTTTCATAACACATGAAGACATTCTACACACATTCTCTTGTGTGTTACACTTATTCATTCAACAATAACAAAAACGAAAATTTGTATAGCTTTTTATCCTTTATATCATGCTTGCCATTTTGTGTCCATCATTCTTTCTTCTTCCACTCATTTTATCGAAAGAATTCGGTTACACATGTTGTGAAAAGGAGGAGTGTTAAGTTGATAGTGATCGAGAGAAAGAGGTAGCATGAAGAGATATTGGATCATCAGAATAAATTTTCATCTGTGGAAAGTTGCGGTAGTGATGATGATAATGCTATTCTTCAGTGATGATGATGAAATAAGTGATGAATTCTCAATTCATTTTGTAGTTCGATGAATATCTCAGCATGTTCTAATATTTTTTTTACATGATGATGAATCGAATAGAATTGTAGTAGTAGCAGTAGCATAAAACTTGGGCCAAATCGATCAGAAATACTATTGACAATCAGCTTCATGGTATTTACTGAGAATACGGAAATTGAATAATTGTATATCCCAAAGAAATGAGATGTGATCGAGAGCTAGTCAGAAATGTCAAGTGAAACAGAAAGAAAGAGAAATATTTCCTCCTCACTTCCATCATGAATTGAGAACTAATTAAAAAAGAGAATGAAAATGAAACCATTCAACTGTTATGGGCGTTTTTGCTTGACGATCGTACATGGAGCAAATGAAAATTATTATTAATATTAGGCTTTCGAATATCTAGTAACTGGATTGTAAGATGAGATGAAGAAAAACAGAGAAAAGAAAATTGGATGATGAAAAAAGTCAGTGCTTACTTGAACGAGCATTGATGATGGAAGAAAATCCTTCCGATGCTTGACGAATTCGAGTTAAATAAATACTGCTCCAATCTTTTTCATTTTGAAAATATTCTTCACAATCTTTGTGACTAATTTTTGTTTTTTGATCAAAATTTTCCGATAATTTGACGATAATATTGGATGATTTTTTGATTTTAGCTTTTGCTGGAGGCTGCTTTTCACACAAAAAATGCTCCCATATATTATTGTGACCAAATGCCGGATGATTGAGCAGTAGGCGTAAATATTCCTGTAGATACCAGCAATCCTTAAAACGATCATCACTCAGCAACGATCTTGATTCTGGGCCCAATTGGGATCGATTCTTTTCCGTTGCAAAATTAGGATTAACGTATGGTTCATCAGGAATTGGAGGCATTATTAAACCATGACCAGGATTAACAGATGTTAACAGAAAATGATGCAATTGTTCAAAATCATCATAATTACGTTCCACCGTCCATTGGCGACTATTATCATCTTCCGGTAATGATTTGGTCTGCAAAGTATATGTTGGACTTTCACCATTACGCGTCATGGTCTGTGTGATCACTTTGGTTACATATCGGGCTCGAAATGGTCCCTCACCAACACTGGTAGAGGTCGAAGAGGTTGATGATATATTGGAAGCTGATGATATGGAATCATGTGAACGTCCTCTCTGTCCATCACTATTTTTTGTTTCCATTGATGCACCCAATGAATCCGGTCGATGTGCATCATCTTTCGAAACGCTATTCATTTTACCATTATCACCATCATCACCATCGCCACCATTCTGATCATCGCCATCATCGCCATCAATATTGATGATTGACATATTGTTGTTGCTGTTATTTGCGGATGATACCGGTACACCATCACCACTTGACACTGTTTGATCATCATCATCATATTGGTGATCCATGAGTATGGTCAAATACACTTCCTTGATACTCTCACTGGACAAGTGACACCCACAATTAGCAATATCAATGTAATTGATTCTCTCTCTATACCTCTACTATGCACTGGCCAACACAATTAAACTAAACACCTTGACATTAATTAAATAATCTGATATGCTATGTTTAAAAGCTTGATAATCTAAATTAATCGACAAAAAAAGCATGTGAAAACAGATGGAGCTGAGCTGATGATTATATATAACATCAAGCATGCTCTGCTGTTTGTTTATATTTGAAAGTTTTTCTGAGATCTTGTTTTGTTTATTATCAATATTTCATGTGAAAATTTTTTAATGTGAAATTTTTTTCCATTTGAAATTTAATTGAATAGTGTGTATGTGTGTGCTTGGGAATCTTTGATTTTATCCGAAACAATTCATGCGATAATTCATTATTGAAAAGTGTGTTTTGGTGTGTGTGTATGTGTATATTTCAAGTGTAAACAGGCATAATAATAAAAATATTTCGAATGAACACTGCTTGGACAGCAGTTACAAGCCTTTTTCGAGCAAGCCATTGTGATAATACGAGAAGACCAGGTGATCCATTGAGATCATCTGGTAGTATTGGTAGAACAATTAATTCAACACCTTTTCGTAATCGTGGCCTCAAAAGGCCAGTGGAAGATACATCTTCCAACAATGGTTGTTCATCATTTATTGATTGCGATGATCTGCCAGATCCATCATATGAGCTTACGGTGATCAATCTTTATTTTGCCTTCTGTGAAGTTGAGGTCAAAAGAGTAGAGCTTAGTACGCAAGCATTCAAATTTGTTAACATCACTGGCATGAAAGAATCATCATCACCATCTAAATATAATATAACCATTCCACATGGTGATCTGTGTGAAACAATTGTTGCATGGGGTAATGGTAGTGATAATTCAATTTTTCTTCTCAAAGTTGTTACTGATGCGAGTGAAAGAATAAGTCATGCATTAGGTCTACCAGAGGGTTGTCTAGATGGTAAGTTTTATGGCTTATTAAATTTCATCATTTCCGGTTTTCTCACGTGTTGTCCTTCTTTCTCTTCCTCTTTTTTTTTAGCTCATGGAAGACTGAGAATATGTATCGAGTTTTCCGAAAGGGACATTGAAAGACGTCGAATCATCAAGCAATCATGTACTTTTAGGCCTGATAGCCGTAAGCCAATCATTTTGCGTAGTAATCTCAAAGAAATTGAACTAGATAAAGCTCAAATGGTATATAGAGAATGTAGAAATGATATCATTGTTGATCAGCATCCTTCAAGAGTTAAAAAAGATAGATACGCATCCGCTTCCGAAGATGTTATTGCCCTTGTCCCATCCAAACGTTTGCCGAAATCACCACAAAAACAAAATGGTGCACCAACAGTCATAGATCTTGCCGATGAAGATGAAGAACCAGAAGAAGATGAAAGAAAGAAGGTTCCTTCGTAAGTGTGGATAAAAACTTTGTATTCTAAATTTATCTAATCATCATTTGTTCTCTCTCTTTCTCTTCCTGTTTAGTGGCGAGGTTATCCTCGGATACCCACCAAATTGGTCTTCGGTTGTAATAATCAAGGATGACATGGCTTGTTTGAGAGAAAAGGAGTTCCTCAACGATACCATATTAGATTTCTATTTATTGTGAGTAGAAGGATGTTTTCCTCCATTAATTTGGTTTCCTCTCAACTAACATCACTGTTTTCTCTTCAAGATATATTCATCGAGAAAAGATTCCACCTGAAATTGCCTCCAAAACTCATATATTCGGTACTTATTTTTTCAAAAAGTTAACCAAAACTCAGCCTGATGAGCGAGAAATACCGTAAGTTTTCGGACACATTTTTCTCTTGATCGATGTTTGAATGTTGCTTTTCTTTTGCTCAGATTCACCGACAGATTCGCAAGAAGGGTTCAAAACTGGACCAGAAGAATAAATATTTTCGATTATGACTTTCTATTCATACCTATGTGCAGAAATTCTCATTGGATGCTCGCAATAGTCTGTTATCCTTACAGAGCTCCATTCATAGAGAAATACAGTGAACTTCCCGAGGATGATTTGAAAAGGTTCGATATTACAAACCAGTTTTCCAAGATGAATGACCTCTATTATTACGATTTACTATCACAGGCCTTGCATGATATATATGGATTCATTGTCTCTCATACCTGGAGAAAGATGGTCTGATCCAATCCGTAATTTACTAGCAAAAGAGTGGGAAGTACAAGCATCAAAGGACCCTGTAAAATTTAGAAGTCTACCTGAACGAAAATTATTCAGAAAAGATTCGATGCCAGATAGAGTGCCTAGTGTTCCTGCTCAAACTAATCTCTTCGATTGTGGTCTCTTCTTGTTACAAAATGTCGAAAGTTTTTTATCAGTGAGTATAGCCTTTTGAGAAGGAAATATTGTTGAGTGGGCTTTAACTCATTTCCTCTCTCCCTCTCTCTCTCTTCTAGAAACCAGAGGAGTATCTCAAGAAGGTTCATAAGGGGTTACCATTGAATGATATGTTTACTCCTTTCAAGATAGAATTTAAGAGGAAAGAAATCAGACAAGTTATATTGAATCTTAAAAAAAAGAAAGATGAGTTGGGAATGGACACATCTATGACTGACAACTTGTGAGAAATAAAAAAAGATTTAACATTAATTTGCTCTTTAAGCAGCTTCAGCCATCGATTTCCTGAAGCATTTTTGGGAAATTTTCGACTTTTTGAACACTTTTCTGTAAATTTTCAGATTAAAGCCCTCTATTAAGAGATTTTTGGACTCAATTTTGATATTATTCCATTTTTTAACAAGTATTCAGATCAGTCAGTTCTTATCCTTTCGTCTTTTCAACGACCATCACCGGATTGTTTCTTTGCCACGTCTTAAAGTGATCATTGGCTGTGTTAACGGAAGCATAAATCAACACAAGCATGGTGAACGAATGAATGATTACGGACACTTGCATAAAATGAGCCCACCAAGAATGAATAATGTCTTTGGAATGCAAATACTGACAATAACCTAATAATAGAGTGTACAATCCCATTGTTAATATAACGAAATACGCTAAACCAGTGCGTAGATTGGCACGATTATCATCTCTCAAATATTCACCAAAGCCTCGAAATTCTTGCTTTATTTTGATTCCAATATATGGGTCTCTACAAGATGGACACTTTTCGGTACCAAAATGACGTGCCACTTGTCCTAGACAGTGTGAATGGACAAAACGATTATTTCCACCACAAGAACATGGGCTCAATAAATTCGCTTCTTCATCAGGCTTGCGACATTGTCTACACACAGGTGAAGACATTATAAATCAATAATAGTGAAATGATACGAATCCTTGACAAATCTTGCATAATTCAGATTGTTTCCAATTATGAAGTGTCATCATGATTCTATTGAGATGTGAAAATTTTCCAGAGGAATCATTCTAATTGGTTTCTTACTCATCACTAGGTGAAAGGACAGAAATTTCAAGTTAAATCAGGTCTTCCACTCATATCGTAACATTCTTGCAATTGATACTATAGCAATATGAGCTACATTGTTTGAGTGTTTTCAATCTAATCCCTCTCATGATAACTTCCAATGAATTCGCTTGAGGCGACCAAAATTGTTGCTGTGAAGAGGAAATCAATTACGAACTAAGCTGCTTCACGAATCGAGTAACTTACGCTTAGATACAGAGACACAATTCATGATTGAATTTGAAAAAAATAAGATTTACATATTTTTTTTCCATCTTCTAAATGTGATCCTTTCCACACTGATGAATATCCAACTTCAGATTCTATCAAGTTGTGTGATGATCCATGAATTTTTTCCTCACATCTCCATCTTTTTTCTCATCTCTTTCCTAGGGAAAACACTTTGAGCCCTGTTCCTGCCTGTGACCAGGCTGAAAAGATGAAATCTTGTCCTCAATCTGAGAAATAGGCGAAATTTGTTCACTTTCTCTTCACCCTGAAGTCAGAAAGGAGTGAGAAAGTGATCCTCTCTCTCTCTCTCTCCAAAAAAATCGAATGGACAACTACAAGATCATTCTAGTTGATTGTTCGTTTCACAAGCGATCATATTTTCTTCACTCTGACTACTCGGTTGGAATTGCTTGCAAAATTTGAAGTGATTCTCGACCCATAAAAGTTCCCCCAATTGAGAGGAGAAAGTTCATATGATCCTTTGAAAGTGACAAGAACATCGATTGGACAAATTTCACAAAGACTAGGATATTCGTCTATGGCGGAAAAAATTCAGGATATTTGACCAATGTCTAGGAGCTTCACTATGAAAGGATGCCAGGAAGTTTCTATCAACCAAAAGGGTCTAGAAAAGTGATTTTAGATGTGATTTTTTCAAGTATGCATGGACACCTTCCTTTTCTGTCTCACTGAGCCCAGCTAAAAAGGTTGCTTTCCAAAAAGGAAGTTCTTCCTCGATCATACGCATTTCGCAAGAAGAGTAAAAAATCCACTTCCATCGAAGATTCAAATCATCATCTGTGAGAAGAGAAAGAAAGAAAGAAAGAAAGAAAGAGAGAGAGAGAAAGTTTGATCTATTGTTGGCTTCAATTATATTAGATAAAATAAACTCTATTCATAAATAGGGGGCAACTATAATAGCATAAATACGTTATATTTTCCACAAGAGGAAGGCAAAATCATTCAATTCCTCTCTCTCTCACTCCCTGAAAGCCCCTCACACTATTGTAAGGCGAGAATCGAATGGGCCAGAATGTGAATTCGAAGCCAATAGACGTGTGTGCATATGAGCAAGCGAAACTGTGGTCGGAGAGACAGTTGAGCTGGAAAAAAATGTTCAAAGTGTCCGAAAGCTTGTATGTGTATAAATTCACACTCATATGTATTTATATATATACTTTCACACTAGCTTGAGTCCGTTCTACAAAGTGTTTAGATTATTTTCCACGATATTGCTTCCATTAGCGGCCACCATGAATAGAGGTAGAGAAAGAGAAAGAGAGAGAGAGAGAGAGAGAGAGAGAGAGAGAGAGAGAGAGAGAGAGAGAGAGAGAGAGAGAGAGAGAGAGAGACCATTTTTAGTGGGCCAAACGGACGAGTGTGATCAGCAAAAGTGATCACTACCATACACACTTTTCTCATCCACTCAATGGGCCTCAAAGTGATTCTTTTGAGAACAATTCCTTTATATGCATAATACATATACCCATTATTATTTCTTGTTCCACTTACGCAAATATTGGTTTGTAAAGTCTCATTTATATACCCTTCAACACCTCGAGACAAAATGAATTGTGACAATATGTACCTAATGTTCTCTTAAACATGATTTTTTCTTCTCTCTTCTTCTTCTTGAATAATTCTACATTTTCTTTGAATTTTGAGGTTTTTTTTCCATTTTAGGTCCACTTTTTTGGTTCCTATTTCTGGCCACTTTGATGTAATATTTTTAGCAACTTTCACTCCATTACAGTACAACACAGGAATGTAGGCACAAAAAAAGATCGAAAGTTTTATAGGACATAGTAGACATGCTCGATTTCCTTGTGTTGCGTCTTCGAGAATAACCTGGATTGCGATTCTTTGAGGATAAAACGATTCTTATTCCAGGAATCCCCTAAAATCCTAAAATTTTCGGCAATTCTTATGTCATCTATTCATTTGCTTACTTTCAGATTTTCATTTAGCACCCTGATTTTTACATAAATGAATAAGACTTCGTTCTGGATAGGGAAAAATGTTTGCGAACAAAGTAGTGTGTAAATAATTATATTGGATGAAAATATTGTTCATCAGAAGAAATGTGTGATAATTTAACTTTCTCTCATTCCAAATTGACTGAATTTGACATGAAAACTCGTCAGAAGAGGATATAAAAGAATTATTATTATTATGAATACTCGATCCCGAATTGAATAAAGCCACAGAATTTATCTTTGAAACTCATCCACTGTAAATGTATGGAATCATTGGTCCAAAGGAATACACCAATTCATGTGCTAATGTGAAAGATGCGACTGATCTTGACGCCACAAAGAATTCGAATTATCTTTTTCCAACCGTATCAACAATTTATACAATATATTTCCCAGTAATGTGAAAAATAAGTTGATTTCTAATCAGGTAAAACAATAAAACTCATTACAACATGCAGATCTTGCTTTACAATATAATGAATAGATAAATTAATCGTATTCCATGGATTCTAATCTGCATTAAGGTGGAAATCATCATCAGAAACATGAAAAATCTCAATTGTCACCCATAATATCAGCCATCCATTCCATCTCTCTCTCTCTCTCTCTCTCTCTCTCTCTCTCTCTCTCTCGAACTCCCACAATGAGCTTTTGAAAGTATGGAACACAAGTGTGAAGTTTATCCGGCAATTGTTTGCTAAATCAATCATTTCCCGTTTCAAAAGGCAACCATTCTTGCGAGATGCACTGTGATGAAGTAGAATTGTGAAAATTTTGACATAAGAATGTGTCATTGAAAGTCTGTCAATGAAAGAGAGAGAGAGAGAGAGAGAGAGAGAGAGAGAGAGAGAGAGAGAGAGAGAGAGAGAGAGAGAGAGAGAGTCCGATCTGTGAAATACCATTCCAGATTATGGTTGACAAAAGCTATCAATCCAAAGTTAATCACTTTTTTCTTCTTTCAATTGGAAGGGAGAGAGAGAAGGCAAAGTATTGATATAAGAGGCATCAATATAATAACTAGACCCACACACGTATATATAAGATGTATGAAAAATTCTAGTTACTGGAATGCTCATCAAGCCATGTGAAAGCGAGTGTGTTTACACACAATACAATTGGATACGCTTTTCCTCTCTCTCTCTCTCTCTCTCTCTCTCTCTCTCTCTCTCTCTCTCTCTCTCTCTCTCTCTCTCTCTCTCCATGTTGTGTGTCAAACGCAGAGAGGATCCATTTGAATATATCTAGTTTGTCACTGTGTGATGGCCTTAATGTTGTCGCGTGGGTCTATTTGAGCGGACCATAAAGGTTGGGCTGATTTCACACAGCCTGAAAGAGGCGGGAAAATTTTTCGGCAGGCCAGAGAGTATGTAAATCGAAAGCCTGCAAGTATGTGTATGTGTGTGAAAAAGTAGCCACAAAATCGGAAGGACTACTTTGGACCAGATATTGCTTGCAAATCGTTAACCGAAAGATGCAGAATGAAAGTGAATATGGTCATGATCATCAGTGATAATGTATATCCAAGAATATATTCTTCAACTTGAATCTTCTATCTCATCTGGTGGTTTTTATTCGTTCCTTTTTTTCAGGCTATTCTTCCGATTGAATAACATTAAGTAAGAAGCAATTCATACCATTGGTATTCTATATCTTTCAGTGTCTATCTATCTATTCTTCATGATTTTGGCCAATATCTTTTGGGCGGTTCAGAATGTCAAGGAGGCAGTATAAGAGGAATGTTTCGCCAATGGCTCTCAGTCTCTCTTTTTTTTACTTACTTTTGGAGCAAGAAAGAGAGAGACAGAAAAAATAAGTGCAGCAGAATAGACCATGAAGAATAAGGTGAATAACTGAAAACGAATAGAATACACAATCATCATGGATTCTGGAAACGATGAGTAAGTGAGAATGATAAATGGAGAAGATGCAATAACATATTATTCTCACTCAATTTTAGCCATCCTCTTTCAACTTATATATATACCTAACCATTGCTGACAATAGCGTATAAGACTATTCTTTTCCATTTTTCTAGATGCTTTTGAATTATGACCATTGCCAAACGCATACGATCTTATTTGCTCATAAAAAATACTCATTTTTGGACACACTCTGCATTCTAGAGAATACTTTCTTATTCTCTTCGATCGCATACTTTAGCACACAAGATTCCTTCACTAGATGAAAACTCATATACTCCCATATACTTGTTCAAACGAAATTTTTTCCATCCCCCGAAATTCAACGAATATATAGATATGGTTGATAAAGTTCACAACCAAATAGTAAATCTGGGAAACCAAAAAGAATTCATTGAGATCTTCTGCTAGAATAGGAGCCTCGAATGTTGACTGCCGGTCCAGTAGATCCTCCAGTTGCTGGGCCAATCTAAATTGTCTACAAAATCACATCCTTGATTTGTAAGACTGGCAATTGTAGTAAACGAAGTAAGGTCTTCTTGGCCTCAAGAGACTGATGGACAACAAAGGAATGTGGCAATTCAGGGAATACTTTTCATCCGTCGACCTTCGGACCAAGCCTACTTGCTTTATAAAAATTATTTATCTTGAGAGAGAATACACATAATGGAAATGTTGAACAAATATGATGACCCACATTGTTCATATTCCGATCTTCAGGTCAGCGGGTGACACCATCAGTCTTCAGAATGGTCAACAAGCGGGAACTTGGTAACATATTATCTAGTGTATTTGATTTGTAGCCACATTTCCTCTTGTATTTTATGAATGAATAAAAGAGAACGAGAGAGAGAGAGAGAGAGAGAGAGAGAGAGAGAGAGAGAGAGAGAGCATTTTAAACGAAAACAATTCAAATTTTTTTGTTCGCCCACTTTTCTAGTCGTTTTTCAGCCTTTTCTGTACTTCTTTTTCCTCTCTCTGTCCTATTCATTCTATTCGATCTGCCACTTCATGAAACATTCTCACGCCTTCCTCTTCAGAATATACACTCTGTACCACTTGAGTGTTCTGGAAAAAGAACTTTATTCTGATCAAGAGCTCACTTATATTGATAGCGTATTCTTCATATTATCGTTGAGATTCCATTTATTCATGTGTTCCTATATCTTTCAAAGATTGAACTAGGGAAAGAAAGTGGAAAGAAACAATTTGGGAAAATCTCGACATTATTTGAATTCAATTTTTGAAACTCATCCACAACGTTTTGACAAGACAGTATTTCACCTTCAAAAACATGGAAACTGATGCACTTGGATGATTTTGAAACGTTTTCGGTTGATCGAGAATCACTGAGAAATTTCTGAAATCTTTGTGAAATCCATTTAATAAACATTTGTAAAAATGTTTTCAATATACATGTACTATGGCTGTGTGTGTCGGCTACTCTGAAAGCCTTAATATTTTTGAATACTCATATGGCCATTCGGACGTTCCTTTCCACTTACATGAGCTTGAAGTGGCCTGAAAAGGCTTGTGAGAAACAAGAGAGAGAGAGAGAGACCATGGCTATAGTAAGAAGGGCCCAGTAAAAATTTGTAAAAAAAGGAAGACGAAAAAGAATACCTGAGGCCATTGCGACCGAGTGCTCCGGGGCATCGCTTACTTGAAAGTGCTCAAAAAAGCACTCCAAAGTCCTATAACGCACGTCCTACTATATTTAATCTGTTTCGTTTTAATCTCTCTCTCTCTGTACTTCATCAGCACGCTGTTTTGCATATTCTATCACAGACATATAGTGCTACATAGTGATCTGTTATCAAGATGAATCAAAGCTAAGAATTTTGAAAAACAAGCTTGAGGATCGAGTGAGTATATCTCAATTGGATTCAAAACATTGTCAATCTGTTATGAGTTCATAGAGATCACTAACATGATCCTTTTGTAGGCTATATGGTGTTAACCATGATACGAGAAGAATTGCCCATGAGAATGGAAGATGATCCAAAGATGCGACTGTAGGAAATTTTTTTGTTACACAATGGTCACAATACTGTGACTATATACAAGTATATAACATGTGCATACGATGTGTATATTGCCTTGGAGGCAAGCACACAAATTTTTCCCGCAAACATGACCTCAAAATAGGATGATTGGCCATTGATGTTCACTGCATGTGGAGCGCGATGAAAACATGTCCCATAATGAGATTAGCCATTGTGTGATGCCAAAGTGAGCGAGTTAAACGGTTCTTATGGACTTGTAAGCCTAACCAGATAGAAGGACCCCCGAAAAAAAGGAGGGCAAGAGAGTGAAGCTCGCATGATTCTATCCAAGAACTCGATGAATAGAAACATTATCTCTCTTCACTGAACTTTTCGTTGTAGTAAAAGTTTATCGCTCCAATGGACATCCTTTTATCGAACATTTGCAAGTGTGTTCTGGAGGCATGTTCAAAGGAAAAAAGAAAAGAAAGAAAGAAAGAGAGAGAGAAGCTAAAAGGAAACTTCTTGGACTACTAGCATGGAGGCATTTGAATAAATTCTATAGATTCATGAGACATCTAAATCTTGTTCTTGTGTAAAGAGGTGACAGTATGCTGGATCCAGCATAAAGTGTCCAGAAGGCACAGAGTCAAGCATAATTGACATGTTAAATAATAATTTTAATCATCTAATCACTATTTACACTGCATCATGTTTTGGGACAATCAAAATGAATGATAGATTGGGCATAATTTTTTTTCCATTAATCTAATGCAAAATGGAATGTTTAGCGAATGAAATTGAACATTTTTGTGCGTGAATATTTTCGTAGATTAGAAGGGAGAAGAAAAATTGTACCAATCAAATGAAAATCTTCCACTTTAGCCACGTTTAAGATCACGTCCTTGTCGCTGGCTATCTTTGGCATTAGAAGGTGATGGAGATGATGAATTGGTGGTTGATGTTTCGATGGTTGTCGGAGAATTATTTGAGATCATTTTACCACCCTCTACATACCAATCATTACGATTGGAAGATGATGATGAAGAATTTGGTGATATTTTCTTAGAATTTGAGAATGTCGACAGTGATGAGAGCATTTCATGGGGAAGTCTATTCAAACCACTACGTCTATACACATCGTTCAGGGAATCCCGAGTGATCATGGATTCATTGGAACCCTGCAGAAGACCGCCAAAATTGGCCGCAGTCACAGCAGCGGCCGCAGCAGCCGATGAAAATCCTGGAAATAAGCTGGCATACGGTGAACCCATGCCCAATAGACCTCTTTGAAATGATCCCAATGATGAATGAAATTGAGGTAGATGAAGATGACTTGACGGTGAATCAGTGGTGACCGCAGTGGTTGTGGCCACTGTAGATTGTCCACGATGTGCTTGGATGTCCCTTAAAGCGGTGGCCGACAGTAGTGGTGGCAGCAGATTGCGATCAATATCAGCAGTTATCGATGGTTGCATAAGTTCCAAGTATGGTTGGGTGAGTTGATTTACGGGAGGTAATTGGCTTGATACGGAATGATGGTGTTGATGATGTTGGTGATGATGATGGGAATGCTGTTGGGTGTGATGATGTTCAGGTGATCCTATTTTCGATTCTCCTCCTCCTCCTCCTATTGGTGAGCCGTCCAAACGATTGGATGTTGTGGTCAAATCTTTGGGGGAATTGAGAGAGCTTACAGAGAATATGGAAGGTGATTTTGATACTTCATTATTGTTATTAATATTGTGATTATTGTTATTATTGACATTGTTCTGGATGATGTTACCATTGTTGTTTATATTACTACTATTAGGAATACTTGATACCTCATGATGACGTAAAATGGGATCACCGGCATACGATAATGCTTCCGATGCTTGGCTTGCCAATAGTTTTCGAATTGCGGTCACTTCATCTCCATTACAACATTCAAGAATACTTTTCAATGTTGACTGTTTTTGTCGAGGAAAAAGTTCACTCAATATTTCTAATGTAGACCTTTTAGGTCTTTTTGAAATCTCTTCATCTTCCTCTTCCTCTTCATCTACTTCCTCTTCCGCTTCACCGCCACTATTCGAATGATGATGATTAGTGTTATTCTTTGGCTCATGAAGAGGTTGTTTTGATTGATTTTTCGATGGAATATCAGAATATAATGGTGATTGAGATCTTTCAATGGCCACCGTATTGGATCCATTTGTTGTGGCCACCTTACATTGACTCTCAGCTTCACTGAGCAACGCTTGATCATCCGATTCACTTCCTGGCTCTGGATCAGTTTCATCACCTGAATCATCTTCGTGGCTCATTTGATCCAGAGAATTGAAAAGTTTGGGTCTCTTTGAGACTTGCCAATCTGAGATAGGAAAATGTGTGTGTGTGTGCAAAGTAGAGAAGGAGAAAGAGAGACAGAAAGGGAAAGAAAAAAAGTTCCACATGAAAACAAGCATCCAATAAAGAGACTATGGTCATTGTACGGTTAATGTAAGGTACATGGGTTGATATTGTTTGTGGTCAATATTTCTATTCGCATTATGAGTAATATTCTACAGATCACTGAGTCCACTCTTGACAAAATTTGAATAGCTATCTCAATGGGCAGGAGATGCGCAAGAAAAAGTTCTATTCAATGGCAAGGGTTTAACAACATAGTTCCCTGACAATTTTTGAGGACCACCGATATAGATGGTCCAGCATAGGTATGGGAATAATAACTCAATTTTTACAATAATATTCAGAATAAACAGTTGGCACATATGTTCAAAGGATCAGCATGTGTTAAACTTTGGCCAATTTAGGGCCAATTAATTTGACTTGGATTTCAGGTCCGAGCTCAATTTTAGTTGGTAGAAGAGAAGTAATTTTTATCATGCCGAGAATTTGAGAGAATTTCTCAATAGATACACTTTTAGGGCTAAAGTTAGTAGTGGAGGAAAGATTCTCAAGTGTGCAAGTTTCAAAATACTATTCCCACAATTCAATACATTTTGGCAACATCCACAATCTCAGATCCCAGATCAATGTACGAGCTGAGAATGTGAAATTAAATCCTCTCTGTGCCTGATGTGCCTTGTTCTCTCTCGCAGGCCACTTCTTTTGTGATACTTCTGTCTCGAACACAAAGATAAAATTGAAACTATGTAGTTGATGTCAAATGCAGCTCCTTTTTCTGTAAAGACTATCCAAAAAAAAGAGAAACACAGACCCATACACAGTGACAATCAAGCTTAATAGTAGAAGAAAACGAGCCACTCTTACCACTTATTCGGATCTACACACACATACACACACGTATATACAGTGAGAATTGGACAATTCGAGATGCTTGTCAAAACCTCGATACTCGGAAGCTAAATAATTTCCGATTCAAGTGACTGGGACACACGACCAAGGATTGTCCTTGTGTTGAGCATAAATTAGCCACAAGAGAGGCACATTATGACTCCATATGCTGAACAGTATGATACTTGGTCAATTGATTTGATTGTCTAGCTTAGATCGTAGATTATAAACTCTGTTTCCATTAGTTTCTCTCTCTCTCTTCCATTCTTCTTTTCCCTCAACTGTGACTATGTGTGTGGTCAACGTTGACCCTTTTGTTGGTCAAACACACTAAATGGCCATGGTCAAGGAGGAAAGTAAACTATGCATGGTTAACATTGTGAATGAAAATATCTATCTTCTTTCTCGGCAAAGTTTACTCACATAGTTTACCGTTATTACTTCGGCTCATAATCGATTTTTCCCGCTCAATATCAATATGTATATATAGTTACTGATATGATTAATGAAATGAATCATCAAAATTGCTTAAAATTCTTCGAATTCTTTGGATCGCTATTATTGTCATTATTATTACTAGCGAATAAAATAAATAGAGTGCCAACTTCTCACACATAAACGTCGCATATGAAGTCTGTTTGTATGCTTCTCTTTCTACAGGCTTTAATTGAAAATTGAGCTTCTTTCCCATGAGGTTTCTCTCTCTCTCTCTCTCTCTCTCTCTCTCTCTCTCTCTCTCTCTCTCTCTCTCTCTCTCTCTCATTCCTCGAAATGAATATAATTCACAATTTTCGATCATTGTTGGAAATGATAAGCATGATACTTATGAAATTGACAATAAATATTTTATGCTATAGCTTAACTGTAAGTCTTTGCTCAGTGAATGTGTGTTGATGACTAGAAACTGAACACACATCAAATGGTGGATGCTGGGAATGCTCAAAATTCCAGAGCCTCTCAATTTGATTGCACAAATTTTTCGTCCTCTCTAAATTCTCCGAATTGACACTCCCCACATTATCAAGAGTCAATTTATCACTCTAAAATAAATAGGATCAAAAGCTATTGGGAAGTGTTTCACAAGGAGATCATAGTCCACAGAGTTTGAATTCTGCTGAGAAAACTGCAAATTCAGATCAAAGAAAATCTGATGGGTGGGCAATCATAGCTTTCATCTCCTCCTTCTATTATTCTTCCTATACTATCTGGATCTCTCCTTCATCTGATTCTGAGGAACAGAATCCATTCTCTTCTGCTGAATACAATAAGTAATAAGAATCACTGAGGTAACTCTATGGGAATCTTGAATCGAAAAAACTGTGGCTCTTCCATAAAGGACAATGATTTTCTCTCTCTCCTCTTAACTTTCTTTGTCATCTTGAAAGCTGATATCTTGTGTGCACAATACAGCATCTCTCATCATCATGTTCCTTCATAATCATAGAAAGATTCTTCGCACTTTTAACATTCGAGTGTGTGTATATATATAACCATGAAAGGTGACTTGAAGATGCCTTTTGTCTGATTCTTTATTGTGTGTGTGTGTATATATATTCCATAGAAAAATATGCTATCCAACATTATCGATTTCATTTTATCACACCTTTTCATGAAGATCCAAATTTAATCATCCATTTATTTTTCTTGTCTTCCATCATCCCACCGCATTCTGACACTCACAGTTTTCCATGAAGGGTGGAGAAGCATTTTCATTTCTGACTAACTTTGCAATTCAATAACTGCATCACTTCATCATTCGTGAGAGAGAACAATTTTTATCACCTTCATCAAAGTAGAAGAAGAAAAAGTCTGGCTGCAAAAATTCCTGAAGGATGTGATTGGAGATGAATGTGAGCTTATATTTATATTGTATATTCTACTGATACCATGAATTCTCTCTCTCTCTCTTTCTCTCTCTCTTTCTCTCTCTCTCTCTCTCTCTCTCTCTCTCTCTCTCTCTCTCTCTCTCTCTCTCTCTTTCATCATGAACACTCACACACAAGTAAGCGACTAAGAAGCGTGTTATTGTGATAAGAAGAGGAGAATGATGGTGTAATATGGAGCAAATGATGATGATATTGTGATCACCTCATGAAGCTGATAGTAGTAGTAATAATAATAATAAGAGTTTGTTCATCCAATCATGTGTCTCTCTACTTTACTCCATCAATTGGTCTCTCTCTCTCTCTTCAAAATATTTTGCTCACGCGCTGAGGATGCTGGAATCAGTATTCTATCCTATAATGATACTCTCCTACAATAGGTATACCTTTTTTCAAATCCACTCCCTGAATAAAATTCCATAAGAATTTTGCTCTTATTGCCAAGAAATTTTCAATCAAAAGTTTTAAATGGAAATAAAAACTATGAATTCTTATTCAAAATTTCACTCGCTGGCAGCGAACTAGTGAAAGATTAGTAAACTCTATCGACTTGGAAAAAGTCAAATCAGATTAACGTAGTAAGAGAATTTCCATACCTGAGATCAAGAGTTCCAGGATTTCTACGACAATGAAACTGAAAAAATTGACTTCTAGGGTGAATCGACAAGAGCTTCTTAATCCTTGGGCTGAGCAACGAGGTAATCCAATAATCATGAGCCCCAAGAAAAGGAGTAAACGTTACTTGAATGACATTTATATAAAGAAAATAATCTGAGAGGAGTATTGCCTATTCCCTGATGATCTTTGACTGATAGATCGAGTCAACGAGTTGAACAGTTGTAAAAGAGCTGTTCAAAAGTTGTCAAAAAATTTGGATAATCACTTTAAATGTCACAAATTTTCGTGAAACTCTCTCTCTCTCTGGGTTGAAAAAATTAAGAATGAATATTCTCGCTCAGGTATTCAGTAACTATAAATACAGATGTCATGTGGGATGAAGTTTGACTAAGCATTTATAAAGAATAACTAGAAAATTTTGGCTTCTGTCGATCACCCAAAAATGACCTCGAGCTATGGACTTTGTCCATACAAAAAAACTTAGTCTCGAGCTAAAAAAAGCGCCAAATGCACACAAAAAGTGACAAGATGACACAAATCCAATCATTCTGCTACCTTTTTTTATTATTATGTTCATATTCATATTCCATACTTCTAATACGATGATAGTAAAAGTGCGAACCTTGGCACCGACAAATCTTAACTGTGGACATTTTTGAATCGTTCATTCTTTTCCCTTCAAAACTTATTCATCTTCCATCAAGTCTCTCTCTCGTCAGTTACTGTAGTCTCCAGTTTCCTCTTCCACTCATCTTCCTCTCTCTCTCCCTCTATGTACTTATATTCTCTCTCTCTCTTTCTCTCTCTCTCTCTCTCTCTCTCTCTCTCTCTCTCTTCTCGAAAAAAATATCCATAGAAATTGTGAACAATGTGATTTTTCTTTTTCTCTCTCTAATAAAAATGTTTTTCACTGCTCTTGCTCTTGTTACCTTTTTAGCAAGAATTCAAAAGCGTTCTCTCTCTCTTCTCTGTTTCGCGCTTTTATCCTTTAAAAAGGGAGAGATTTTCCTCTCGTCTAAAAATGAATATCTTTCTCTCTCTCTCTCTCTCTCTCTCTCTCTCTCTCTCTCTCTCTCTCTTCACTTAACTAAACTGACTGAATGAATAACCATTTTGTCACACTCTACAGGCACCATGTCCACCTATCATTACGCCCGCGGATAGTTTGTCATCAGCCCTTTTCCTGAGCAAACCTCGGTGTATGTGTGTGTGTTAAAGTTCCCTGTGGTAAGCCATGTTCACCCTGCGTCAAGATCAGCATGCGGGCTTATCCAATGTGCCCAATGCCTTATCCAATGGTTTTCGTAACTTTCCTAACAGAACAGTTACAATGCACACTCAGACAGACACAGGCACATGAGTTCCTGGTGTGTGACACTAAGAACTGACTGCATACTTTCCTATTCATAATGTTCAATGTTGATAGGGAATAATTTCATATTGAACATTATTGTTGCCACCAATCCAATCAAACCGATATATCAATGGAAATAATAAAACGCGGCAACACATAAGCCGGGAGGTTCAAACTTTTTTTTTCATTCCATTCATTCACAATTTTTGATTCAAGAAGCGTAACTCAAGCGTAATCACTGTTTATGCTAACTATTCATCAGCACCTGAGCTTATTAGTTGCTATAATCGGTTCTTGAGAAGCAGAAGTGATCGAAATTTTCAAATTTTTCTTCAAGCCTTGGAGGCAAAGTCAACTTGTAAGGAAGGAATAGCATTTTTATACGTGTATTTAAATCAATCTGCCGCAAACAAAGAGCTTGGTAAATACTATGTATTTGGGCATCAATAACACTTCTTACCATAGGATCAAGGCTGGCTTACGCTAGTGAATTAAGAGAAAAAATGCTGAACAGAAGTACAGTGATCAATCCTGATCTAAGCATCAAAAAGATAACACAAGTGGCCTAGAGCGATTCGAAAATTCGAAAAGACTGGAGTAAAAAGAAAGAGAGAACGATAAAATCGAAAGTATACAAAATTCGATATTGAAAAGGATAAGAGAGCCTTCTTGATCGAGAGCCGCTGACAAACGATGGCTTGTCGTGTATATATGCTACGTGCCAATGTGAAGAGTCTGTACAAAACTCGAATAGTAAGTGTACTTACAAATAGATGGACAAACGAAGAAATATTCAAATATTTTGTATGCATGAGTGTTGGAGCAGGAAGAGAGAGAGAGAGAGAGAGAGAGAGAGAGAGAGAGAGAGAGAGAGAGAGCACTCAGAAGTGTGAAAAAAATCGGCGAAAGTGAGTGGGCATGATTTGTGTTAGAACTCAAAGTTAAAGATTAGAACTCACTAAATGGTACCCAATAATAATAGTTTGTTTCCCAAAAATGGGAGCCAATAAAAAGTTCTCTCTTTCTTTTCTCTCTCTCTCTCTCTCTCTCTCTCTCTCTCTCTCTCTCTCTCTTTCTCGTTCATAAGTGTGAATGTTGAGTGTGTATACATGTATATGAAAAATGGCCAGCCCAGTAGCTCTCTTTGATGAGAGAGAGAGAGAGAGAGAGAGAGAGAGAGAGAGAGAGAGAGAGAGAAGGACCCTTTTCAAGTGTAAAGCTTGCTTGTCATGCTTTTGTATACGTTGGACAGCTGTCCATCATCATCGTGCCAATCGGTAAATGTGATGATTTTTAGGTCCATATTCACGGAGGCAAAGTTACAAATTAATCCACTTTAAGAGCTACCAATCATCAACAGTCAAATAATATTTCTCCGCTTATACACAATCTATTGGCACCTTGGCAGCAGTGTTTAAGAGGAAGAGAAATAGAAAGCCTTATTGTCAAACTTTCTTGGTTCGCGCCTCACATAAAATTCAGATTTTTCAAGATTATTATGCGGTCCTGAAAATGAGCTTTACATTCATAATCGTGATCATGCTTTAGAATTCAATGAATTTCCAAAGCATGAATGGAACTGTCCCTTTTTTTCACTCACTTTTTTTCAGCTCACATCTTGGAAAATTCTGAAGAACTTCATTTTCAAGATCAGTTAGAATCTCCTGGTCGTTTTCTTCTTATCTTGCATCCAAGCTCGAGGGCACATAAAAGTTAATATAATAATGTATAAGTACGTAAGCAAAATAAGAGGAAAAAGAAAGTGAAACCTCAAATTTGAGAGTGATTCGATAGAATCATTTTAAAAAATTCAAGATTTCGGAAACGACAAGAACTGTTCTGCTTGTATCCACATATGACTTGAATAAGGTCACAGGAAAAAAGTAAGAGAATCAAATAAGTTGCCAAAATTTGTTCCTATCACTTGAGTATATTCTCTATGTGTATATGGTCACAAAAATTTTGCTCCCATCAATAGAGAATACAATGTGCCAACATATTCACTATGTGTCTTTTCCCTCTTCTTCTTCTTCTTCTTCTACTACTACTTCTTTTTTCACATTTCTTCCAATTCGAAGAATAGAATCGAAAGAATATATACATTCAATGACTAGGCAAATGCTTTTCATGATTTGGTGACAATAGTGATGGTATAATAGGAAGATGAGCGGACACAAAACTTTCCTTTTTTTTGTCATCTCTCTTTCTCAATCTCAATTGAATTAAAATCTTGAGTGTTCAATTCATTTGATTCTTTGTCAGACGATGTGTATTCCTCTTACCTGACATATCTTCGTTTGCCAATTCTTCACCAGACGATACATGCAAATCTATGGGCTTTTTCTTTCTCGGCTCTCCTCGAGCCAACTGATGTCCTCCACTTTCCTCACCGGTGGCCAATCCTAGGTTGGGCATACTTTTAAGAGGACTCTTGACTTCACCAGTGTTACTACCATTGCCACTGTTCGATAGTGATTGTGATCGATCAGGCTGCAAAAGAGTGAAGTGAATTGGAGAATAATGTAAGAAAACTATGTTAATCTATCTTTTCTTCTACGGAAGATGTACACTCCAATTGTTGAACTGAATCCAACAGCAACAGTAAGTAGCAGTACCAGTGATGGTGGTGATACACATGATATACACACAATGTGACCATTACTTACCGGCACTTGGATGATCTGAGCCATGGCAGCGGAAAAAGTCAATCCAGCTCTATGCATAGCCATTATGCCCTCTTGACATCCATACAACATACTTAATTCTCGGGCTTCATTTTCTTCTTGGGCTTGCTGACGACGCAAGGCTACCTGAGCGGCCATCACTCGCTGTCGTTCTGCAATCAAGGTACACTTTGGACATGCACAATCTTTCCATCGGCAATACCTCTTGTGTCCCTAGTGGTAATGAGTGGGAAATAATTAGTGCTGGGAAGCAAACTATTCTTATCAAAATTCTGATCATTGTGAGGTAAAAACGAGTAATTCATCCTATTGCCAAATGAGATGGAAGAGCTGTAAGAAGGCGGTTAATTGAATCAAAATATTCGATTGATACGCCTCTCGCACGTGTATAAGTATGAACTTACATTTGGACTCAATCAAGAAAGAAAGAAAAAGAAAGAAAGAGAGAGAGAGAGAGAGAGAGAGAGAGAGAGAGAGAGAGAGAGAGAAAGAGAGAAAATCGAAAGTCGAGAATCGCAATCGAATGTTTTGAAACTTCATCGAAGGTGAGATGATAATTGATGGAAATATTAGCTATGCTGTGTTTAAAGAGTAAGTTTGTTAAAAATAAAAGTGTGATAATTACTTTGAGAGCAGAGACAACACCATGATTTCGGCAACGGGCACACTTGGGTGTCCGTTGGTATCGATCTGCCGCTGAACGAAGCAGTAGTGCTGATGGGTTGGTTGGAGGTGTTGAACTATTTGGCACATGAGTTGTGTTTATTGAATTGAAACTGAATTGTTCCTCAGTGGGTGATAATCGTCTGGGAGTTGAAAAGTTCATGATCAAATTGTGTCCACACTCACTTACTCACACACAACACAGACACGAGTATATGAGACCAAGTTGTCAAAGAAACAATAAGAGTAGCACTTTTTTTTCCAATTATTATTTCACATTAACAATTTTGTTACCATTCAATAGCAAGTGGGGTGTTGATGACGATTAAGGAATTGCAAAGCAATATCATTCAAAACGAGTTCACCTCGAATCTCTCTCTTTCTGGAACTTTTTTTCGATAAACTATTTACACCATGGAATGAACATGGAAAGCAAGTTTCTTTCTCTCATTCCCATCAACTAAGTAAGGAATATTGGCGAGCAATACGTAAACTTGCCGAGCAACTGAATTTAAGAGGGAGAAAATGCTATGGACAGAATCAGTTTCAGCAAACCAATCAGAAGCTTGCCATGAGTGTCCTATTCAACGGCGAATTTTTCCATTGGCTGATCAATAGACACATTCTCTCTCTCTCTCTCTCTCTCTCTCTCTCTCTCTCTCTCTCTCTCTCTCTCTCTCTCTCTCTCTTTTCACATTGGAATCCTTAGGTAGAATAGTTAACTGTTTCAGGTATGTTGTCATATTTGTATGCTATTTCTGCAATCAGTATCATCAATATCATTACAGGTTTCATATCATCTTTGAGAAAAGTTGTAGTAACATGATAGAAACTTTTTTGAATGCAATCATCAAGGACTAACGATTTGTGATAGCGCTGTTTTTTATTGCTCGAAGATTGCACAGTATAGGTTCATTAATTGATCCTTATAAAAATAATAAAATTGATCATAAATAAATAATTTAAATTTTAATATAAGTAAATATTGATGATTTTTTCTTTCTCTACCTCTTTTTTTGATGGCTAATTCAGTGCAATTTTTTAAATTTTTCGAAAGCCTCACAATTTTTATTACAAATGCATTCATATGCTAATGTCGCGTATCGGAAGTGACTTGGACCTGAGAATTTTGGCGCAACATGCAAAACAAACCATGTCTCATCATCTTGAAAAATTTTAACTGATTTTTGATATCAAAGAGCTCATAGCTAAATGTTTCCAAACTCAGTCAGCAGAATTCTGGTTACAGAATATATTTCCAAGATTAATCTGATTCATCTTAACTTGTGAAGCAAGGCTCTTGGTTTGACAAACGCTAGATTGCGCTCTTCACATGTGAGCATGTTGCAACATGCTCACATGTTGCATGCAACATGTTTTTTTTGGTTTTTTGCACGCTTTCATCAGCTGTTTTTGGGTTCGTTTGTCAACAATAACGAAAAATAATCGTTTTTTTTCGATTGTATCTAATCATCATGAATCGTTATGCATTTCGATGTTGGTTTAGAAAATGTTTCCACGTAATTAGAAATGATAGTGTACCGGTGTGTACAAGTGGTACAAGATTTTTCACCACTTCTTCCAAGTCAATCGAAACGCTGGCTCAAAAACTTCCTGAGCAACTTGATATTCCAGATATTTCTGATCCATCATCTCCTGAGGTGGACAAATGGTGTAGGAATGTGATGAAAAGTACCACAATTTATCAGGATCAACGATCATTACTTGAAGTTCTCCACACTGCTGTTCGAATCGCTCCATCAACAAATGCCGGCATTGTGAGAGCGGCATTACAATTGGTTCGTCGTGAGATCAACAACATTGATGTCGGTGGCTTGATACGGCTGAAAGGTATTCTGTCATTTATGGAATCCAAATCCATGAAAGGTTATTCTGAGGTTCTGGTGAAAGGCTTGGAGGCTGCCTTACCACTGGCATTAGAGTTACGTATTGAGGAGAAAAAATTTGATTCAACCAATATGAAGCAGCTGGTCCATGCTCTGAAAATGGCCATCAATTATGAGATTTCTTCGAAATCAATTTATCGTCTCTTGTCAGTTATCTTAAATCATCGCCAAAATATATCGCCTCCCGAGGCTAATCAAATCATCTATTCACTCGCAGCCAGTTCAATTGAAAATAATCCAGATACCAAGTGGAATTTGGTAAAGACAGCATTGGACATATGCTTTGAGATAATGATTGTACACCTCCGAGAAACGAATTATCGATTTGATTTGGCAGTGAGAGCAGCTTTCCGTCGAATTTCATCCCGAAAACATCCATATTATTACAACCCAGAGTTTACAGATGGGATTTTCAAGATGCTCCATGCCCATTTCGATTTGATTTCGAGTCCCAAGATGCTCAACTATTTAATTCACTTCTTTAACACTCGTCAGCACATTTGTCCTGAGCTTCTACAGAAAATATCATCCAAATTGTGTGAAGATTCAGATTTTTTCTTGACTTCTGGGTATTCAAACATTTTGGATTTACCAGAGGTGTTTGCTGAATTTTTTTGGAAACCACAGCCAGATGAGTTGCGAACGCTCCTTATGTTTCTGTTCGATTTTCTCCAGGAGCACATAGAAGACTCTCCAGATTTCAGACCAATCAAATTCATGAAATCATTGTTAATTTTGGGTGAACATCGTAGATTGGATTTTTTGGAGCCGCTTGTTTTGGATAGTCTTTCAATTCCTATGGTTTTTCTACCTGAGCAAGAGAGAAATTTTCATCAAGATATATTAGATATTAGTATTGCTGCATCAAATAAGAATCTTCTTTCCGATACTTTCATGGAAAATCTTCAACCATATGCTGTGAGGGCACTTGGCTATTCGATAAAGAATCTAAAAGTATCACAATTTTCACGATCAATCGGAGGATTTGCAAAATTAGCCTTTGGTGGCTCTGATTATGTAGCTAGCAACATTTGGACTAACTCAGGAAATTATGTTGATCACCTAATAATGATCGATAAAGAGAGTCGACGTCCTATCTCAATTGGAGTGAATAAAGAACCGATAAGATTTTTTGATGCTCTTCAAAAGTCCGATAATCATTTGGCGTAAGTATCTTTGCCATAAGTTGATTTACAAGTGTTGATAATGATACATTTTTCTTCTTTTTCTTTCTATCTTCTAGAATTGCCTTGATCCCACTTTGTGACGCTGATTATTGTCTTCAACCTTACGTTCTCAAGGGATCTGTTAGATTAAGATTAAGAGAATTGGTGGAAATGGGAATTCATCCACTCACAATACATTACGATTCATGGAGTGTCCTGATGGATAGAGAGAAGGCACCGTTTCTTGAAAGAGAAATTGAATCGATATCTGATGCAAACAAAGAAGTTTATAGAATATACTATGAACCAAATTCATGAGATGAATCTCAAATTCTTGTCCATATTGATAGATAAAAATTTTTTTTCATACTTGATAATTCAAAACAGAATAGTTTGGTTTCCATACATCGGTATACATTCGATTGATTGTGGAATGTTGTTCAAGCGAATATTCGATTTTCAAACAATAGTTACTTTTTTTTGGGTGACTTAGAAATGAATCTTATTCGTGGAGTGAGATAATTCTTTTGCTCTCTTCCACTCAAAAATTGAGAAGAACGAACATGGAGAACACATTGATCTATGGCGATGGTACCGGTTAGGAGGAAGCTTTTTCGTCACCAGAAGTAATAGATTCATCAGATGGTCGGAAAAGTTCTTTCACCTTCTCAAATACTTCATCAGGTCCCGGACGAGCGTCTATCTTTCTTACCATACCTAGACTTGCATAATGTTCAATTATCGGTAAAGTGTCATTGTAATACGTATTCAAGCGTTTTTTCATGCTCTTCTCATTGTCATCAGTTCGACCAGAGCCGGCTTGACCTCTCCGAAGACATCTATCTACACTAATTTCTTGTGGACAATCAAAGAAGATCATAAATTTTTCCTCAACTTTACCAGTCATCGTTTTCTTCCATCCCTCTAAATTACCCGAATTACGTGGAAAACCATCAATCAAAAAATTGCCATCACAGCTTTTTGAGCCATCAGCCGATTTTTGTTGACAATTTTTTGTCATCGCTTTCTCCAAAAGAGCACAAGTTATTTCAACAGGCACAATGGTTCCATTTTCAATGTGTGATGAAATAAGTTGACTATATTCGGAATCTTTGTTATTCATCTCTTCTCGAAGTAGCTCTCCAGCTGACAAGTGGACATAACCAAATTCCTGGATAAACCGATGAAACAAGAAGACAAAATCAAAATCCGTGATCACTATTACCGTCAGGATCCATCGATCCGCTCATCACCTTACCTTGCATATTTTTTCACATTGTGTACCTTTACCCGATCCTGGAGGTCCTAATACGAAGACAACTTTTGGCAAACATCTGTTCAAAGAGAAAACATACAAGAAAATGAAAAATATATGAGCCACTTATAAAAGTTATATCCAATGAGAATTGAGAAAATACTCGAGAAAAAAAAACAAATACCAATCACAAATATTAAATCGAAAACCAAAAAATTGCTCAACTTACACAGAAGACATTATGTATGATGAATATACTTGCCGGCTTAATCGATGGGAAAAATATTTCAAATGATGATCAATATTGATTAAAGAAAACGTACAATTAACAATATTTGAAGATAATTTTTTCCGCAAGATTGATGTTGCAATCATGATCAATTCGATGATCACTCAATGTGTTGCTGCCATCTAGCAGATGGGAATACTATCGAACAAAAAAGTTCAGAATCTGAACTTTAGATACAGAATTTTCATGGAGATTGAATGAACAAAAACTTTTCCGATGGTGTGCTGCGATAATCATTCAATTCGATTAAATATGTGAATATTGGGGGCAAGTATTGTGTGTGAATCTTTGCGGAGCTATGATGGTAATATGTAATTTATTTTTAATTGGTTAATTTTGCTTAAGCGCGCCTTTTGAAGAGAGCTGCTAGAGGTTCTGGTCGATTGAGTACTTCCAGTAGTTCTAACGGTAATTCGGGAAGATTGAGATGGCCTCTGGAATACCTCTTTTTGAAACAAGATTGCTACGAAACTTGCATGTTGCATGATGTTCATTCGAATTTTTGGCTCTCTCTCTCTCTCACTCTTGAGTTTCATGCAATATGTCGTGACTTGGGCTAATGATCAACCAGATGCTTCTATGTATTTCTTTCAACAATCTTTCACTCATCAAAATCTGGAGTATGCTCTTACAATTGTTAGAATGAATCATTTACTCAGAATTTGGATAGTATTTTCACCCTCAGTGATTTGTTTTCTCTCTCTCTCTTTCTTTCTTGCTTTCTGTAATGCAACAAAGTTTCCATTGTTTTCGGAAAATATCTTGGAGATAGG
This sequence comes from Brevipalpus yothersi, assembly GCA_003956705.1. Classification (NCBI taxonomy): domain Eukaryota; kingdom Metazoa; phylum Arthropoda; class Arachnida; order Trombidiformes; family Tenuipalpidae; genus Brevipalpus; species Brevipalpus yothersi. The sequence continues at coordinate 80,420 of QZCP01000229.1, read as the reverse complement.
CTAGATTGTATATCACTGTTGCTGAGAAGAAATTTCAAATCGAATCTTGAACTTCAAAAGTTTCTCTTGAGATTTGAATTTTTCCACAAATTGAATTGAGCACGTAAATTTCAATGCAATGGCTGGCCTTTCCAATAAATCGAATTGAATCAGTTGGATCTTTATTTAATCGGAACTTAACAGCCTCCCAGATTTATTGAGTGACCCTTATGAACAATCAGGTAGCAACTATGTATCCATTTTGTTCGAAAAATGATGCGATTATACCTTTCATGAACTAAAAATTCAAATCTGAGATAAAATCGAGGATTTGAAAGATTCAATCGTAATTCAAAAACTGTGATTTATCACCTTTGGCTTATTTGCACATCAGACTCAAAAATAGCATTCCAGAAGACTCTTAAAGTCTCCAGATTCCTTGATAATCGTAATTCTCCAGGTTAATCATCGTTCCTTGTAAACGGGATTCAGAATGATTTTCTCCGAAGAATCAAGAAAAGATTGAGATCTCCTTCCAAATGAGATATCCCATCTCACTCTTTCTAATTTAGATTTAGATTTCTCTGGTTGGTAGATTCAAATTGCTACATGTATGTATAGTGATGAATTCGAGTTTTCAAGTCGAAATCATGAAGTTGAAATTGGATTTAGAATTCATCGAGATAGAATATTCATTCATATCCTCTCTCTCTCAATCTCTCACTGCATTCGTGATCAGTTGAAAAATAACATTATCATCAGACTCATATCTTTACATTTCAATTCCATCTGTTCAGACTGCTAGAATCGTCTTTTGGTATCCAATTTACTTGCGCAAACATGGAGCACATCCTACCCCTTTTACTTCTATGAAATAAAAATTCAAGATAAAAAGCTCACGTGAATAGAAATTGTTCCTCTGGTTATTTCCACATCACTGTTTTACTGATGCATAATGTGAAATTGATTCCCAGTTCTTCACAAGTACTTCGGAAATAAATGTCTATGAGCTCGGAATACAAAATTTTTTTTTTTCTCTCTCTCTCTCTCTCTGTCCTCATAATCAGCATGCTTCTCTCATCAGTCGATCAGATTGAATTCCATTTTCCAATTCGGATTCATGTGTGTATGTATCACAAAAGTTGTTGCCAAAAAAGAAAAAGTAGAGCAGTCACACAGTAGAAACCTTCCAAGTAAGAGCATGTTGAAAAGAAAATGATAGACTGTCAACTGCAAAAGAAGGATTACAAATATTAGATGGAAAAAATAAAATTCAATAGAAGGCCTCTCCTACTTTTTGCTAGGAGGCAAAAGAGAAAAGTGAAGAGAATGCTATTCGAAAAAAAAACGGAACATTCATCAAAACGAAGGTAAACCCAACATGAGACCACCAAGTGAGGAGAAAACTTCCATATGGACAGAGAATATTAGTATTCCATGTCGTGGTAGTGTGTTGCAAAAGAATTTATGGGCTTCTTCATACTAGCATTCAGGGAATAATCGAGGAATGGAATCTTAGAAGAGGTATAAGGAATTCATACATGCAGACATATTCTGAAAGATGAAAAAAAGTGTTCCTCACATACACAGCATTCCACCAAAGTAAGCCTCTCGATATTTTGTACCACCATGAAACGAGTATGAATAAGATTGGAAAAAAAGAATCTGGTACATAATGTCGTCATTTATATGCAGTTGCAATGGATTGTGGAGAAAAAGAAATATATTTATTTATATTTTCAAATCAAAATGCCTGCATTCGGTGAACACAAACGTTTCCTGGCTTCATGTTGAAGGTACAATTCTGAATGGCTCTGGAAAAATGATTCTCATTTTTATGCCTCAAAATCCCAAAGCTCATTTCATGTGCTCTCCTTTTATTTCCTTTCATTCTATTCTACTATATTCTCTTTCTCTCTCTTGCCTATGGGTATTTGTCTCTCCTTTTTCCCGGTTGCCCGATATTCGCTTGATCATGCACGATTCTTGCAATTCTATTCATTATTTAGCGAGTATCAAGGGTGCTATGTGAACTATTATTTCAATAGCTAATTGTTGCTTAATTTATCGAAAACGTTGTTTGCTCTAACATGCATCCAAAGTGATAATGAGTGTTCAACCAAGAGATGAAATGATGCTTGTAAGGACTATAGTTATCTGGAAATTGTCCAAGTGAATTTGGAGTCAACTTTCACCTCCATGTAATTGATATGGAAGTGAACAGGAAACATGCACAGCTTCATGATCATGAATATTCAAAGAGAGAAGAGAAGAAGAGAGAGATGAGATGAAAGCTTTTCCTCTCCGAGCGACAGGAAAAAGGATATGGCTGATGGCTTATGTCAGAGAGAGAGAGAGAGGGATTGACAGAACCCAGAACAGAAGCTTAGCAAGTCAAATCTTTTTGGTTCAAGCTTGAGAATATTTTTGATGCTACGCTTTGTACTTGAATAATAGTACAATTACAGAACTCAGTAATAGTTCGAAAAGGTTAATTTTCAGCGAATCATCAAGATTAGGGTGAAAGATTCAGGCTATAGCAGACAATAGAATGCCTGAGAAAATCTAACTGCTCAGCTATGATGATTCTGGCACTAAATTTGGATGAGTTCTTGCCCAGAAAACATTCCCAAGTCACATCTTCGATTTGAAATATCTTACTGAATAACCACCTGCAAAAAAACTTCAGAAATCTGGAAAAATAAGCCAATATCAAGCTCAAAATTCAATCAGTAATGATGCAAAAAAGATCATTCAAGCAATTTAGATAGCATTCATTGGCTTTCTCAATCAGTGCAAGTTGGAAATCATTCATCCAAGCTTATTTTATACTCATTAGAAAGTTCTACCTTGACCGAGTCTCATCATTATCGGGAAGCTTCTCTATGTGTCTCAATAACTTTGAAATGAACTCCATCTCAAGCCATGAAGAGGATATGAAATATGAAATTTCAACTGGAAAGTATGAAAAAAAGCAGACTCAACTCAAAATTTTTGTTCAGTGTTATGCTGATCATATTGAGATAAGTGGTTTTCGATTTTGTCATGAAAAAAGTGATAATAACGTGTGCTCTATTGCAAGAGAGAAAAAAGCAAGTCAGTATTCCGTGAGAAATTGGATGCTCATAATTTGATTACCAGCATAGAGTAAATGAGAATATCATGGAAGTACATTAGAAGTGAAAGAAGTGATAGATAGATAAAGAGGGAATCCTGTTGATATATTTTGTCGACGAACAACTTTGACAGGAATCGTCAGAATGAGAGGGGGATGCTTTGATTTGATAATAAAGTGGAACAAGAAATATCATGAATATGTATGGCAAACATGGGATCCAAAAAAACATGGAAAATCTCTCTTAGATTGAATGTAATAATAATAAGTAAACAACTGGGCTCTAGATAGTCAAATCGTTTACATTGTAAATATCATCATCATCAACATCATGGTTTCGACTTATTTTCCATTCTTCCAACTATTCATACGCATGATGGGGTTCATGGACAGAATTGTAGAAATTCAAAAAGAGGAAAAAAAGACTAGCAAAATACCACACACTACAGATGGGAAAGCAAAAGGTTACAGTGTTGTTGGGTGCCCATGAATTATTCAGGGCGAAGAAGAAGAAGAGAAAAAGATGCGGATGCTGGGAGGAATAGAACCATACAGAGTCAATGGATGAAAAAGGGATGCTGAGAGAGGCTGAGTAAGGCGGAACATTTTTCTTTTTTCCATCATTCAGTTTCCTTTTGGCCACATTCAATAGTATGAAAGAAGAAAATTCCAATGATGACGATAAAGATGATAGAAAACCAAAAGGAGGAGAATATGATGGCAACAAAGTTCTTTCCAGCCACAACAGTGTATTTATATATATATTTGGCATGATGATGATGATCACATTTCTTGCTGGTTTGTACTATTTATCGCCTGAAGGAATCCAAGCTAGAAAGTCAAGATATATCATATTCGAGAGGGTTGAAAAAAGAAGGATAGGGAGCCTACGAAGATCTCGAAAAGTATCATGAAATGGATTGAGATCACGATGGAACTGAAAGGCGAAAGTTCGATATTGGTAGGAACAATTTCCAATCTCATGAGCCCATCATGAAGTGTGTGTTAGATTTATCAAGAACTATTGGACGGACTTTGGACATGAAATAGCAATCAGGATATATGTGTGTGTTTGTCCAATTTTGTGCCCAGTTATCCATCCATCCTATGAGATTGAGAAAACGGTATCATCATCATAGAACCACTTCTAATGTCAAAAAGGAATGGAATCTCAATTGTATTCCAACATTTTTCAAAGCTCAAATGATATAGAAAAGCTTCTAAGCAGAGAAGGTGGTAAGAAGAGAATTCTCTTGGAATTTCTATCTTCTTGAGCAATTGAGAAGAGAAAATAGATGATGGAAGAGTGTTTCGAGGAAGTAGAATAAACGATAATAAATGGATTATTGTTCCTCACCATCGAAAGTTTACTTCTTTGTAGAAGTAAGTTTATATGCCTCCTCTTCAAGAATGTATCTAGCTTGCTTTTTGAGTTCTAATCTTCGTTAGTACAGTTCTAGAACACTATTTTCTATTTTTTCTCCAACATCAGGAAGATTTTGTATGTTTTCCGTAAATGATTGATTCAATAGTGAAAAAAGGCTTCAATTTGCTGCTCTATTCATCGGAAATTTTGCCGTTCACCAGTGAGCACTCATTTGATGCTTAATAAAGGAACTTCCTATGGTCAATAGGAAGTTCGGAATAGGAAGGATAATATCACGAACTTCAATCCATGCTCGAATGGCTTCTGATTTGGTCGATATTAAATCTCAATCTGTATATGGAACATTGGGTTTAATTATTGCCAAAGTCCAGTGAGCAATATTTTCATGCACTTTTGAACTAATCGGAATTGATACACAATTCATGTGTTCTATTTTTCATGCTTTCTATTAACCAATCAACTAATTACACTTTTCTGGACTGAAAGAATCCATTCACTAGCTGACAAAAAGAGGTTTATTCAAATTTGTAGAAACAAATATTTTCGCTTCAAATTGTTCATTAGATAAAAACAAAAGTGTCTGAATGGATGAGTGCAATGAAAAGTTAAAAAAGCTGAATTTCGAGAATCAAAGGCTAATTTACATTAAAAGAAGACTAAATTTTATTAATAGCAGAGAGATTTTCAAAATTCAGGAAACGTTCAAGAACAACTAAAACCAACAAATTTGATTCAAAATAAATTTTTTCGATGATTCAATCATTTCTTTGAATCAACATGGTTTAGTGAACTTGATTTCTTTACTATTCTCACGATTAAGAGCTAATTTTCTATCATTTGGTCCACAATTTGCAACATTTATACATCATCTCTTGGTCATGCCAACTGTAACTAATCACTTCATCCTTCTTCAATCTTCATGTCAATGCCAATCGATTGGCAAATAAATCAGCAACCATCCAACATTTAGCCAATGTTACCAATACTCTTCCACCTTAGCAAGCGAAATCGTTTTCTTTTCGGTGATTTACTGGCTTACCTTTCTTGCCATCATCAAGAAGACCATTGAGATTTTATCGATTGTTATTGCTCCCAAAGATTCCTCTGGTTTTCCTTTGGTCTCGAATGGCCTTGCTTTACTCCTATTGATGGTGATCAGAGTCAATTTTCAAAGTGTAATCAAAAACAACCATTTTTCCTACTCAATCCTACTGTTTCTCCAGGAACCGTTATTGCGAACCATTTTGCTTTATCACTGATATTCTGCTTGTTTCAATGTATGCCCAATCTTTTGATGTGTTCAAAATTGGTCTTAAAGAATCAAGTAAAACAAAAATCTCCACAAAAACTCATTTCAGCTATTCCAAGAATTGTTCATTGATAAAATTGAATCAACAAGTCTTGTGGAAACAAAAGAGGAGAGAAATAAAAACCAGTCTTGTCGCATTGATGATTCTCACTTGTCACGACAAGATACTCAGAATTCTGAGGCAGCAAGAGGAGCAAACTCATTCCCAAATACTTCACCCTATGAACAGTTTTCAGCATTGCTAATTGCATTCTAACTACTCTTAGCATGCTCATGATCTAAGGATTAGTATGTATTATTAGACAAGCTCTTTGCATGCAAAATGTTCCACAAAAAAGGAATACTATTGGAATCTCAGAGGAAAGTATAACGAATGCTGAGAGGCAGTAAAAAAAGTATGAGATACTCTCATGAAGAGAGGAAATAAATGAAATGAACATTTCGATGAGACAACTTCAGAAATTGAGCTCTTCAAAAAAAACATCATAATCCGTATAGATGAGTGCGAATTCATCTTCAAGAACCCATCTATGAGATGTCCATTAGAATTTAAGCTGATGAGAATGCCAATAATCTACTGTTCACTGGTGTGTGTTCACTATGTTCGATTTCTCATGGTTCTAATGTACGATCATGGAGAAGAAAAATATAGAATTGGATAGGAAATCATGATTATCATCATCATCCCTGATCCTTGATTACTATTTCCAGAGCGATATTGTATTTCACATATATATCCTCTCAAGACCATGATAGGTATTTACTTTCTCTCCTCTTATTTTGCTCTGAGAGTTCTGGTAGGCTCTCAAATTTCTCTTTCCATCATTCTGGAGAGAGAGAGAGGAAAAAAGACAGATCTAACAAAATACTAAGAGGCTTATGTTGCTTGATCTTTACGAAAATTTTACAATACTTACAGACCATAGTTTCTGCCATTGTTTATACTCTATTTTCACGATAATGCATCAAGCTGACTTAAATCCCTTGTTCAAAAAACTTATGTTGTTCCATTACAAGTTATGAGGAAAATATTATTATCCGTTATTCCACTTTCTCATCTGATTTCTGGGTAGATTGAATTGAAATTTGAGATTTTTGTCCACATGAAAAGTTGAGATGGGGTCTCTAGATACACATGTGCATGCTCATCATGTAAGATTGGAAAAATTCCCCGAATATTGAGAAAATAGTCAAACTAGCTAAGAAATTTTCGCAAAGCTGAAGAACATTCTGATCAACATTTATAAAAGCTTCCAAAGGTTGTGTATCAAGATTCTTTGAGCACTCAAATCAAGCCTACTTGTTCCTCTTTAAGATGAACAAGCAGCTCAGGTGTAGAGATTGAAGAAAAAGGATTTCAATATGCTTCACTCTCGCTTTTCTATTCACTCGGATGTGCTCTAAAATATGTATACTGAGCTGAGAGCACTTCAAATGGAAATTCAAGAATCGAACATGACACATAGAAAGTATATGAATAATACCTGATGAGTGTCAAACCATTTACACTATTTCATGTCGATATGATTAAGTTTTCTCAATTTCATTGATGCATTCGTAATATGGACTTGAAAGTGTTTCAAACCCATTTGATTCCATGGATTTTGAGAATATTTCTAGAAAGAAATCAGATAAGATGGACAGATGTAAGCCTAAATTTACATCGATTCTCCGTGAATAGGAGAGAATTTCTTCGTAGCTTATCGAGTCATCGTTGTAAAGGCAATGTATTCCGACAGAATTCATCAGAATGAGCATGTACTGGATTGAAATGATGAAGTTACGGAAATTTTTCGGTTTTTATGCCCACATTTTCCAACTGTTGAGTGTTAAAGTGCAAAATAGTTCAAATTTGTGTGTCGGAAAAAAATCGGTTTCTCTCAATTTTTTCCACAATTTTATCTACAATACATGATTCGAGTGAACAATCGTAAGGCCACGATGTGCATACTCTATCCTTCAGGCTAAATGTGTTAGCTTTTCGTGAGGATATGATTTAGAGGAATTCAGATACATTATTCTCTATTCGAAAGTATTTCTTTTCCTTTTCTTCTATTCCTCCATTCTCTCTCTCTCTTTCTCTCCTCTCATACAAACTTCTGAGAATACTTGATTCCTTATTTCCCATCGGGATTGCATCCAACTGCCACCACCTTTTTCTCCACTGTGAGTGTCTTGCCACCCCCCATCAGACATTCACCAAGTTATTCCGCTTTTCACAGATACAAGATTCGGAATCCATTGGTTTTACCATTCTTGAGATATTAGTTTTCCTTGACATACCGTGAAATGCTATCCAAAGCAATGCTCATGTACGCCCTAATATCGATTATTTTTCCAGCATCTCACAGGCATTCTCTTTCATTCTCTAGTTTCTCTCTCTCTCTCTCTCTCTCTCTCTCTCTCTCTCTCTCTCTCTCTCTCTCTCTCTCGGAATTGCTCCATGAAGAGTGAGAGAGCAAAGAGAGAGAATTTCAACTCATCTCTTCTGGAGGCAATTCTTGATTCTTCTCTCTCTTATTATTTTCAAATATACAACTCGAGAATATTTTCTCTCTTTTCACTTTCATCCGAGAGCATTTTCATATTACATTTGTTGAGATGAAATTTGTGCTTATATGTGTGTGCTTTAAGTGATGGTGGCTAATTAGAAACTTCCACATTTGATCATTATAAGTTCTGATAAAGTTTTCTCTCTGTATGTGTGTGCTTGTGTATATATGAAAAAGTATTCCTCATCTTTCCACATATTAATGCACGAATCGAGTTTATTTTGTGGCAAATTATGCTACGATAGGCTTGTCATTTTGATTAAATTTTTCATGCTTCCTCATTTGTGGATAGAATTATCGAATTGCTTTCACTCTTTTACTATTGCTTCTATTATTCAGTGCCTCAACTGGCCAAACAATCACAAGTTTTTTGTTGACTAAATTATTTCAATTTATACGAATGCAAGTAAATTGCTGAGTGATAATCTTGTCAAATGAAATTTTCCAATCAAATGATGTGTGTGACCATTTTTCAACATTCAATGGATTATTAAAGTGTTGTGCTTTATCCTAAGGAATAAAAGGGCCTCTATTCATCATCAAACTTGATCAAGCTGTTTAATCTGAGGTAAGTTATAAAAAGAACTCTCAGCTGTAAAAATCAACTTAAAACTATCAAAATCTATTGAAGAATGAGTTCTTTGAATCTTCTCTGAGAGACTTTTCGAGTTTGAGCATGGCATTTTGATTGAATTTGAGGAAATGTTTGGTAAAATCAATCAGAGCTTTAACTTTAAATTCCAAATATTCATCTTAGCATCTCGATTCATTACGAGAATTTCTTCCAAGAGTCAACTCAAAATGGAATAGTATTTATAGGGATCTTTATTCAAGAAGAATTCATTCGAAGAAGTACTCACATTACATACAGGAGCTCCTCAAAGAAATTAGGACTAATGATTTGCATTCAGTACCATTTCAGTTGAAGAAAATTAGCCTTTTATTTCAATTTTGTTCTACTATAATGGATACTCACGTGCAGGTTACTCACATTCTGGAGAGAGAATTTTGAAAAAGCCTTGTACATTCCCAGACTACATGGGTTAGCTTACATATTGAAGAAAACAGTCATCAACGAGTCAACAGGGTATGACTGGCCGAGAGTCAAAAGATAAACTGTACTCAAAAGACATCGGGATGGACAGAGGAGGAGGAGAAGAAGGAGTATAGAGAGATGATCAAAAGAATAAGAAAGAATACTGCATGGATGGACATGATTATTACTTGGGTGAAGGAATCAATAGAAAACAATAATGACAGAGAACATCACAGTAGGGAGACCATGGATGACCATTGTAATCTTGGTTGTTCGGTCTGTGGGAATACAGAGAAAGATAGTGAAAGAGATGAAGATGGTAAGAGAGAGAGAGAGAGAGAGAGAGAGAGAGAGAGAGAGAGAGAGAGAGAGAGAGAGAGAGAATAGTGCTTATTGTGGTCTTATAAACGTTTCTTTTGTCAGCACAATGGTTCAAATTGTCCAACACTGTTCGGTCAACAGGCAAAAGTCAGGATAGATGGAATAGATGAGAGAAAAGATCACAGATTCAGTTGGAAAACAGGGAGAAAGAGTAGAGAGATTCATCCTTCTACAACTGATGATGATGGGAACCAAAGTTGAGAGGAAGAAGGACTGTGAGGAAAGTACAAGCATAGGATGAGAATCAGTTTTATCACTTTTTCTTTCTTGAGCTGTTGAGCATGAAGATGGAGAGAGAAAGCAAATGAGATGATGCGGAGATGTTCGCCCCATGAAGATGAATAAGGGACTTGACTTGGGTGAAGAGAAGAGAGAAGAGAGAGGAGAGGTGAAGGAAAATGAATCGTTAGCTCAAAATGTTGTTTTAGTGAAAGTGAATGGATCATTACATCGAGTTGATTTTATTCAGATTTCACTTGACTATCCTCTTCTCTATCCACATCAATTCTTCCTCTCTCTCTCTTTCTTTCTTCCTATGTGTGTATATGTTTCCTACTTTGATTATGGCGACTGGTGTGACCGTATATTTGACTAGTAGCTTCATCTTAGATATCAAACTGGGAGAGCTTGTGATCAGTTCTAATTATTTAAGGTAAGATGATTTTGCTTTTTTTCTTCATTCCAGCTCGTTCTACCTCACTTTTAAATTAACGTAGATAAGATTTTTCTTTTTGGACTGATTTTTGTTGACATATAGTGAAAGTTCAGATTAACCTATTGAATCATTCAATTGTGATTGTATCAACGTGAATTGTTCACGCTAGAGAATGTGATTCTAATTGATGCTTGATGAAAATTAACAGCTCTTCAGAGAATTGGAAATGTAGCTTTTCCAACGATTATATCACGATGAGCTCATAGAAATGGTTCCATTGAGACATTTTTTACCATCAATTTAGTCCATTTTAGAGTTGGCAAAACAGCAATCGGATGATGATCTCAGCATCAAATGGAAGAAATTTCGTAAATGATGATGGATGATGATAGTGGATGAGAATGCCAGTAATACAGGAACACTTTGATCATGTACTGAAATTCGATCGAAAAAAAAGTAGAACCATTTTCGATAATATCAAAACAAGCTAAGGCTTTCCAGAAAAGTCTTCTGATACATGAATATTGAGCATTGAATCCGAAATATATTCAAAGTTACATCTGAATTCCCATCTTTTCATCCAATACAAGTGTATAGCAAAAAGTTGCCTTCATTTTGACATGTTTGCTCATTCAATTGTGGTTTTACGATCTCTCTCTCTCTCTCTCTCTCTCTCTCTCTCTCTCTCTCTCTCTTTCTCAATCTAACTGATCGACCAAACATTGGAATCACTTGAAAGCATTCAACTTACTGTTACAAGGATGATCTCTCTCCTTCCACTAATCATAGGGTCAATATTTACCTCTATCATGGCTCCATGAACACCAGCATACATGAAAACATAGATGGTAATCTTATCTATCTATTCTTTCCAATAGTGTGTTCAACTATGTGTTCATGATAGTATTCTCGATTCACCTTGCTAGTAGAAGTTAGAGATGTTTCACACCTGGGAAAGATTGTTATCAAATCATACTTTGAATATATTTCATCAAGCGCCCAGCACTCATGAATATGTTCAACATTGTGCATCATTTGTTCATTTGATCTTGAAATTTTATTCTAAAAATGTTTATCGACAATTTTGTCACCAGAACTCATCCGATATATCATGATAGCACCACGATTGAGGTCTCTTATCGTGCTGGACTGAAAATTTTGATCACTTCATAATTTGATTAACTTATATTACTCATAATGCCTCTTCACTTTGGATCGTCTGGTGTCGATAGTCATGGGGGCAAGTTAAATGGGAATAATTGCTGACAGGGCATAATACCGTGTATAGAATCACGAGTTGTTACCTGAGTACAAATATTACCCCGCAGTGAACGCCCTTTCGGCTACTTCGGCGATCCATTTTGGATTTGGATCTCATGAAAAAATTATGGCAGCATTCGAAGAGGTCCATGACAGTGAGTACTTTTTTTTCTACACTCTCTTCCTCTTCTTCTCATTCTTTCCCATAGTCCATTCTCTTGTCAATCTTGATGAAAGATTCCTCAGATACCATCGATATGTATAACTTTTCAATCTTTCTCTCTCTCTCTCGATGAAGAAAGCTTCCCTATGGGAATATCCTCGAGTTCTCCCATAGATGTCCAAAGTGATGAAAAGTTGGTTGAATGTGTTGAAAGTGCATGTATAGCTGTGTGTGTATGAGTGTATGCTCAGTGTACATATGCCTCGAAATTGAATTACAGACTTGATCGGAAGAAAATTTTCAAAAAAAAGAGTTGGTCAATATTTGTCATTCCTCTTTCTTTCAATCAGTTTCCTCTCTTCCTCTCTATGTACGTGAATGTCCATGTTCTTACTTTTCACCTTTCATCCGAACAGTTATTGATGAACAATATTGTGCCGCTTACTTGAACGCCAAAGGCATATTGAAGCCTGCCTTCTATTGCTCAAATAAGCCTGATGGAAGAAAGATGTTCTGTTGTGGTACTCCTGTTCATAAATATTGTTGTGACAGTAAAGATGGTAACAAGTTTACCTTATTCTCTAGTTCACCATCAGTTAGGTGAGTTGGTTGAAATATTTTTCCTCTCTCTTTCTCTATATCAATTCGCCAAACAGCGAGAAAGAGAGAAATGTCACATGTCAAAAAGTGTCAGATAATTCATCGGATGCTGATCTCTCTTCCTCTCTTCCTCTATCTATCTATCTACATAATCAAATCTTTCCCTTGTGTGTAAGAGAGTTCAATTCGGAAGCGTAAAGACTGGTGAATCGGCTTGTGAATAATTAACTTGCCAATCAAACTTGATTGAATTTTCAGACTGTATGAGTGAGAAAAAGAGTAGGGAATGAAAGAAAGATAGAAAGAAAGAGAGAGAATGATTCGGAATCAAACTCCCAAATGATTAGCCAGAAAATTGGTCTGAAAAACGGTTAATTTAGCCAACCAATTTCCGAATCTTGATTCTAAGGAAGAGAGAGAAAGAGAGTGTGTGTGTAGAAAAAGAGGAATAAGTTTGAATGCTCCTGGATAGTCAAATAAATCACCATCAGAATGATATAATGAATGAATCTTTTATCTATGAGTTTTTTTTCGGAAAGGAAGGAGGTAATCATCAGACAGGCTCGTATTCAATTTAATTCATCTTCTCGTCATTATTTTAACCAAAATAAGTGAGATGAAAAAAAATTCTGTTTTATCATATTTGAATGAAGCGAGGAAATTTTTTCGATAAGATATGATCAAAATTGATCATACACACACACTGAATTGCCTACACATGCATATTTGACATGATATTATCGAAATACATTCATTCATCCATTAAGATTTATATTTATTTTTGCTCCTCTTTATCTTTTTATTTTTCTCACACTTTATATACATGGCTTTGATACGACAATCATCACCATTGGGATTCCAAGCAGCTCTGTTACCCTTTTTACCGCCATTGTTGTGACCTTTGTTTTGGCAGTGATAATGACAGTAGTGACCTTTGTGTGTTGTCGAAAATTTTGGAAAAATCGTGAAAATGCTCTCGAAATTGAGGAATCTCATTCATATCGAATAGCTCCAGGAGATTCTCTACACAGTCCATGGGAGACACTTGATCCGGAAAGACTTCAAGCAACCATGGCCAATGGAACTGGAACATTGGACACATATCTTCCATTATCATCTTATCATCTTGATTCCAATTCATTTGTGTTCATGGAGCCTCCACCACCTTATCAAGTGAATTCAAACTCAAATTCTAATAATGAATCTCATACTAATACTGGTAACAATAATCCATCAACTAGTAGTCGAATACTGGCCGTTATTGGTGGACCATATCGAAGAGATGTTATATATCCAAGTGAGAATAGGAAAAAATTGTGGAGAACTTTATCACAATGATGATGAGATGATTACTAGAAATATTATGTTCGTTACATCAATAATAGCTTTAAGAGATGAATTGTTCTTTCTTTTTTGGGAAAATATTTTTGGTATCTCTTTCTCTCTTAAAGGCAATTCAACATGAATCTGAACAATCTGTGATGTGATTTTGTGTACATTGTGTATATTCCATACTGAAATGAACACATACAATGGCCCCCTTGAAATTGAATTGAGATGGGTTTTGAAAATTTTTGGAAAATTTAAAACAGAAACTCAGCATTAGGGACATGAGATTATCAATTTGTAAAGTCAACAATTGATTCACTGTTCAGTAATTTACACACACTCACAAAAATAAATAGATTGATTTTGAATCAATATATTTTGCAATCCGTAATTCTTTTAGCGAAAGGGAAAGAAGCCGTCAATGAATTCCGGAAATAGTTGAGATGACTAAATCATCTAGAAATCCGTGTGACAACTGCAAAATTGGTTCATTTCACTTGGTGATATATTTATCATGGATGTCATTTTTCCAAGATAGACAATATTTTTTCTGGAAGAAATGAAATTTTCATTACTATCAGCAGAATAGAAAATATCTGTGGGACGAAAAAAAATTCGTTCCAAAATAAAAAGTGATGGGGCCAAAAGCAAAAGAGATCTCTCAAGAGAAGGAGAAAAAAATTCTAATAAATTGTTGCTATATATATATTCTATGGAATTTGGTTGAAAATTCATCTTTTTTGCTTCTCTTCTTCTTTTTCATTCTTCATTCGAATCTATCTAACTTTTCACTTCTTCTACACACAACTATTCAACATACAAGTAGTTGAAGCGAAAGCAAATAATGGCTAAGCCATAAAGACTATGCCTGCCTCTCTCTCTCTCTCTCTCTCTCTCTCTCTCTCTCTCTCTCTCTCTCTCTCTCTCTCTCTCTCTCTCTTTATAACTGTACATTTATATCTGAGAAGAAAGGAAATAAGAAAGGAAGAAGCGATACCGTCACATAAAATTCGGTCATTGAGACTCTCTTTCTCTTTCTCATCGATTTTCTATTAAAGTACTAGAGCAAACACATACAAGAGAGAGAGAGAGAGAGAGAGAGAGAGAGAGAGAGAGAGAGAGAGAGAGAGAGAGAGAGAGAATAGAATAAACAGAATGAATAGAGAGGAGAAGATACATACACACTTGGAAGTGAAGAGAGAGAGAGAAAAGTAAGATGAATGCTGTTGTATTCTTTTTCCTTTTTTCCCATAGACTGAGGCAAAAATCAGAGACCATGGTGACTTTATCAACTTTACACTTCTCTGGCGTGTGTATATCGAGATGGAAAATATTGTGGCCATTTCATATTGAAGAGAAATTGGTGTGAATTGATAAGGTAAAGTGAGAGAGAGAGAGAGTGAGTGAGTGAGAGAGAGAGAGAGAGAGAGAGAGAGAGAGAGAGAGAGAGAGAGAGAGAGAGAGAGAGAGAGAGAGAGAAATACACGAGCACGCATATGTATAACAAGTAAAGGCGAAAGTTATTATTACATGACTAGATATGCCTGAATAATACAGCTACTAGAACTAATCACACGATCGTGGCCAGAATTCGAATTATGTGTATACTTTACCTCACCCAGGATAATCGCATGGGAAAAGGATCAAGATCAGAGTACACAGTGTACTCATGAGTTTTGTTGCTGTATTAGTGGTAGTGGTAGGAAAAGACAGAATTCATTGATGCATGAGTGCCCATGAGTATTCCCGGAAGCATACATAAAATGCATGGGACAATCGGTGGTCCGAATAATTTGGCAACTTAATCGAGTGATCAGACAGTGTATCCAATCAGTAGTGATACAGGAAATAGTTTTGGCTCACAGAACACCGTTACACATACCCGAATGCAGTGAATATATATGTGTATTTTTCTCTCAGGAAATTTCGAATCTGAATGTAAGAGAGCATCAAATTAGACTGATGCTCACAGAATTGGAAACATGATGAGGAAGCTGGGCTTACATCCGGAAATCATTTTGTTCTTACCTGGTCGCTTTTTTTCGCATTTGAGCTAATTTACATGAGATGAGGCTGGAAGAAAAACATCTCAAGTTGGATGGCAAATGAAACTACTGCAAGGAGCCAAATTTTTGTAATACTCAAATAGAATTCGAATATAACGAGAAATACTGTTGAGAATCTGTATATTATATCCCCAATGAATCCACTGATCCCTGGAAGAGCTGGAAGAGTTAGATCTGGCTCAATTATTGAATATTATAAATCAGAACTATCCTTCCAACTCGAACAGGCCCAGAATCGCTTTTTTCCGCTGTCGATATTGGCCCAAACGTAAAACCCACATAAGCTCACAGCATACACAGGCATATAAATTCATGATGGTAACGACTACGTGTCCAAACGATGAGGATGGCATTGAAATACTATCATGATGATTTGCATTATCACTCGAGTGTAATATATATACCTCCGAGACAGGGAAAGAGAGGTAAGCGAATCAAGAATCTTATTCAAAATGATACATGGAAAAAAGTTCCATTAAAAAGATGTCCATGTGTGCCTGTGTGTGTCCCATATTGCCATATACATGGCACAATACGTATCACAAATGAAAATTCAACAAAACACACACACACACACATGTGAACATCATAAAATAAGTTTCATGAAAATAATGGCGATTAGTTAAAGATGTATGTGCCCATATATACTGGTGGACTCATTAAGCATCTTTGCTCTCTCTCTCTCTCTCTCTCTCTCTCTCTCTCTCTCTCTCTCTCTCTGTCTTTTACTCACTCGATCAACTTACATCGCTCTCTCTCCTCGATTATCTCGAGACACAGATTTTATCCAATTCTGGAAAAATCTCCTCTCTCTCTCTTTCTCTCTTCAAAGTATTGGTTAAACACATACATGTATATATAGTTTTATATGCATACACACAAAAAATACACACTCACACACATACATACATACATGTGAGCCACATCCACAATTAACATTATGCATTGCATTGCCGTTGATGAGTGTTGCCTTTTCGCACTTTTATCGACTGGTTACATAGAGACCATATCTTTGACGAGTGACGAGAAGAGAGATCTGGCAAACAGACTTTTGCTTGCATTCAAGTTGGTTAGAGAGAGTGAAAAAAAAATGCTCTTCAAACTTTTTCCAAGTGTATTCGAATGTCTCGAAAATCTTTCCTCTTCTTCTTTTTTTTCCTTCTCCGTTAGATAGATTAGATAAAATTGCTATTCCTCATCACACAGACACTTATGAACACCCATATCAGGCAGAGTATTTGGATTCAAGAGTGAAAACTATCGTGTGTGAAGTGAAAGAGAGAGAGACACACACATAATTTTGATGGAGAAAGAAATTGTCTAGGTAACAGAATCATTAGCAAAAGTATGGTTAAGGAGAAGAAAAATAGCTCATCGTTGAGGCAATAATGTATCCATAGGATTTTTATTTATCATATTTTTGCAATCAAATGAGTCAGCATAATGATGATAAGTTAGAGCGGAGAGAGAGAGAAAGAGAAAGAAAAAGAAAGAGAGAAAATAAGAAGAAGATGTACATGTGATGAAAAGAAGCTTAAAAGTTATGGTCAAAATGTTAAGCTTATGTGATGATAAAAACTTTCTTGAACAGAAGCGCAAAAGTTTTCCCAAGCTTACTGTCTATACTTAATGCTGTGCAATTGTTTCCATCCCATCACCATAAAGTTCCAATATCAATTTAGAATACTTAGATTAGGGAATGAATTTTTTTTCACCATCACTCGATAAGCTCTCATCTTTTGTTTTTAAGGCGATGAAAAAAATCGGACCTCTTTCTCTTCTTCTCTCTCCTCTTCTATCATCTCCAAAACACAGCAGACATCGTTTTAGACCAGTGAATCAGCATCTGATGAGTTGATCCTCTTTCGAGAGAGAGCGAGAAAAAAAAATTTATCATCATGCAAAGGCCACCCTCAGTATGCCTGATTCCAAGCATCACTCAAATGACTGGAGTAAAACGGAATGGAAAGATGATGAAGAAGAGGAGGAAGAGTAAAGGTTGTAGAAAAATAGTAGAGGAAGTAACAGGTACAGAGCCAAGAGAAAGAAAGAAAGAAAGAAAGGGACAGAGAAAGAGAGACTGTAAACAAATCAGGTTCCTTTTCTCTCTCTCTCTCTCTCTCTCTCTCTCTCTCTCTCTCTTGCTGGGCTGATAACGGAGAGAGAGAGAGAGAGAGAGAGAGAGAGAGAGAGAGAGAGAGAGAGAGAGGGTTGTGGAAGGCCATATGAGAGAGGTGAGAGAGAATAGAGCCCATCAGGTCAGTTTTCGTGATTGTTGATGACCAAGAAAAAGAGATAGAGAGAGAGAGACTGAAAAAGTCCGCAGTATATACTTATTTTTTCGTTAGTGTATCGGTAAATGTCAACAATTGCTTGTGAGCTCTTCATACATTTTGACAGGTCCATGATCAGTATCTGCTAGCAAGTGTCCGTGATTTTTGCGAGCAACCAGAGTGGCCGGTTTTACCTTCCAATAATAATTATTATTGGTCCATCTTTTTTGACAATCGACCACACACAAGGTCTTGAAGGTTTCGGTGCGTTTGTATATGTGAGCAAGTTTCTGTTATTTTGTTGGCCAATTTTTCGAGAGAAAGGAACAATTTTCTCGGTTCCTTTGTAGAAAATTTTTGGTAAAAGTTTTACTATCGAATTTTTGAAGTGAAAGAAGAAGTTCTCCCTTTTTCTACTATCAAAATTTCCAGCCTATCTTCAGTATTATGGAGTCAGTCAGTTTTTTATTGGCTTTTATGGCCAATTTTTTTACATCATCATGTAAGTAGAGCAATATATATAAACACCAAATATTGATCTAGGATTGAAAATTTTCGACTGAAATTCTGGTTTTCTTGTTCAGATTCCGCTCCAATGATTCCAAGAGTGACTTACTTTGCAAACCAAACAGGTAATAATAATCGATTATCAACCATATCTTTGAATGGATTCCACAATTTCTATCTGCCAGTGAGAAAATCCTATCAGTTGATGTATAAATCTATATCAGAAGTTCCAATAAGTATGAATAACACGAGAAGTTAAAATTGAAATTCAGGGAAACAAAAATAAGCTCATGATAATGAGATTGACAAGCGAACATCCCGAGTATATTCATCATTTCCTTTTCCGACTGCTGTATTGAATTTATCATCGCTTAAAGTGAAGTGAAAAAAAGTTTCGTTCAACTGTTTACATGTTCAGTGATGAGAAAAGTGTAAGATAGAAGATATATTACGGGAAAAATGTTCACCATTGTAACAGTATTCCATTAATCTAACGGAATGTTGACAGAAATGCTGACACTTTTAGTTTGTTATCTACTAATTTCATCATCTTTTGCCTTCTCTCTTCATCTTTTCGTTTTCTTTTATCCTCAATATAGCGTGTTTTATTGATGGAAAAATATATGGATATGGAGAGATGATACCATCTGAGCATCCATGTGAAATGTGCCGATGTCGTCCACCAGGATTTTCGTGTTCACTAAAAAATTGTCCCATCAAACAGGGATGTAGACCAATCGAAATTCCTGGCCAATGTTGCCCAGAATATGATTGTGGTAAGTAAATTGCTCTTGAATAAGCTTTGAAGACTCATTTTGTTTAAATGAATGGAACCAAGCTTCTCTAACCAATTTTCTGTGTGTTTTATAAGACGAAGAGAACGAACAAATGATACTAATTTAGATGCAATGGGAGATGAAAAATAAGGGTCATTCTCTGTACTCAAATGCTCTGATTAGTTAACACTGAGTCACAAGTATGATGGTGCTCTCATGCAAAAATTACTCACCTTTCAAACGATTACTAATCAGATTATCATTTACCAATTGCTTGAAATATATTCGAAGAAGAGCAGTATACTTGGCAGAAAGAACTTTTGAATTTCATGGAAATATTCCAAGCTTCTTCGCTCAGAGGTTGTATACTATGACGGAAACAAAATAAGCCCTCAAAAAGCTCGATAAGAAGACATAAGAATGATATCAGAGTAAGAGAGAGAGAGAGAGAGAGAGAGAGAGAATGAGAGAGAGAGAGAGAGAGAGAGAGAGAGAGAGAGAGAGAGAGAGAGAGAGAGAGAGAAAAGATGCTAGAAACGTGTGAAAAGGATAGAAAATTTAAATTTTCCATCCTTTTCAAAATTTGAATTGTTCAAAATGACCTGAGAGAGGGGCCAAAGTGTTGAACTTGACCATCACAGTTGCAATCAGCATTCAAGTCTCAATAAAAATCGATTGGTTCAAGCTATTGATCAACTTCCTACTTTCCATCTCTCTTGAAACTGGAAGATATCCAGCAGAAAAAGATCATGATAATCATCTTATTTTGGGGAAAATATTTTCCAAATTGTTATTGTATTCACACTGACCGTTATCATCGCCCACCATTCTGAAAATGTATACAGAAGAATAAAGGAAGATGGGAAGGAAGGAAGGAAGAGAAAACTTATATATCTAACGAAAAAAAAAGATGAAACCTTGATCGCAAATTATCATCTCATTTTTATATGTCATTTTGATCTGATGAAAATTTTTTCCATCTCTTACTCATCTTTTTATTCTTCTTATTCTTTCTTTTCGAAAAAAAAATAGGTTGCATTTACAATGGAAAAGTATATCATGAAGGCCAACGTATACCACATTCACCTACACCATGCGTGACCTGCTACTGTCGATCCAATATTGTGAGATGTGGTTTCAATGAATGCAAATTTCGTTTCGATTGTGAGCCCGAATATGTACCTGGCCAATGTTGTCCACGATACGATCATTGTGATAATCTTATAAAGCGATATAAATCGATAAATGAATCAGATTTGATGCCTTCGATGGGTAGAGAGGAAACGGGTGATAATGGTGATGATGATGGTGATAACGAAATCAAGCTGATACCAACAACATTGCCAACGATAACCGCATCCACAGCCTCCTCATCTCCATCCTCCTCCTCAACCACTTCCACACTTATTCCAATAGCAATGACCACAATTGATACACAAGCAACGGCAACAGCAACAACAACAACATCGATAAATTATGATGATATTCCAAATGAAAAGGGTAGAGATAATGATAATGGTCAAGTGGTCACAACAGTGCCCGAGAATAGTAATAATCAGCTTGAACAAGGAAGTGGTAAGCCTTCATTGAGATCAAATACAATGTATAGTCCCGAAATTGGTACCAATCATTTGGGATCAAGAAAGAAAAAGTTGATCACTCATTTCATGGATCCACACAAAAGTGGAAAATTTAACGACAATTCAAACAGTAACAAACATTATAGCAATAATAATGATGTCAAAAATTTTGAATATGATTCAAAATTTAAGCTTTCGAAGCCAACTGAACAATCCACTTCTCGTTCAGTTGATTCAGATATATTGGAAACTCTTTCATCACCCACAACTACCACACCATTGACACCAATATTGTCGACCAAAAGTTCATCAATTGACGATGATGATGTCGTTGAAATATCTACCGAGGAGATGTCAGGATTAACATGGCCAGCTTTTGGAAACAATCAGCGACTTCAATCAGGAGATGGAATACAGGAAGAGAAAATACCGTTAACCACTGAAATGTATCAATTGACCACTGCTCATGGAACCAGAAACACTCATCAAGCTAATCGTGGCTATGTTCACTCTATTTACAGAGGAACACTAGGATTACTGAGTAATATACTGGCTCGATTCGGCTGAAATATGCATGTGTGTAGCCCACACCAAAATGTATTTATTTACTGAATTATTAATTTTAATATTTATTTATATTTATTGTCTATGTAATAGGCATGGTGAGAATGAAATGAAATATTTTACGAATTTATAACCGATCATGACTCACATCAGAAAAAGATTTGAAATACACGCAAAATTTCTCGAAAAAATTCAACTATTAGTCATAGAAAGAGTGACTGATAACGATAAAAAGCATTCAGATGAAGATTAATAGTCGGGCAAAATTGTAATAAATCTTCGATCCTCTGGAATATTCGAATCTTCATCGATTTGGTCAATTTAAGCCAACAAAATGATCAAAAAGGCCGTTTTCTTCTCATAGTATTACCTGAATTAGTAATCAATCAGTAATTAATTGATTAGTCAGCCTAGCTGATGAGTTAGGTTAAGCCAATCTCGCTACTTCTTTATCGAATCAAGGAGTCAAGATTCCATGAAATTCATATTCTTGAGTAGATTTGGTGAAATTTTTGTTTATCTGATCATGAAATTTTTGGCTATAAAATTGTTTCCGTAATCATACAATGTAAATCGAATGAAGCGATGATATACACATAAATGTGAAGCCTTTCATCTTGATGAACTGGAACTTCACAAAGCCTCATCTATTAACCAACTTATATCACTCATTATCAATCGACACTTTGGATCGTCTGTAAGTCAATAGTCCTGGGGGCATGTTAAAGGGGAACTTTAGAGAACGGAGTATAAAGCTCAATGTGTTAATCACGAGCGGTTACTTGCGACCGTAAGAAGACCCATGTAAAAGCCCGTTTGACTACCTTGGCGATCCATTTTACTTTTAATTAATCTAAATCTACTTTCAATCTGATTTGTTCTCCTCTCCGGAAGTATAGTTAAAAGAATCAAACTTTTTCATGGACAAACAAGAGGGTTGGTTATAAATTTATAGGTTGATTAACTTTTGACTGTTGAGAAAAATAACAGATGAGAAATACAGTCTGATTGGGCAAATTTTTTCTTCAATTCGTTTCCAGATTCGAAAGATATAATAATAATAATAATGATATGACAATAATATAATGAATATGGTTTTCCATGGGCCTGTGGCCAAAATCCTCAACTTGATTGGGCAATCAAGTGACTTTTCAACAGTCCTTACAATGACTGGGACATTTGAGGAATGGTTGTCGTGGACCAACGCATGGAGGTTTGCAAATTCCGAGGGAACATACCGGTGGAGCGGAAGTAGTTGGTGGGGCAAGCATTAGTGAAGGCTTGACGGTGGGAATTTTGCTTAAACGAGTGTCCAATCGATCTCGAATAAGTTTCAGCTCATCGTATAGAACTTGTCGCTTGAATTCCACCAATTTTCGAAATAGTGTACCACCTATTGCTGGCCTGGCTGCTGAATTTGCCTCATGTACTTTCCAGAGGGATGCTGTGATCGGAGAAAGGTGGATATTATCAAAACAGTGATCTTAACTTTTCACTTATCATGAACTCTTGAACACATGAATAGGATCATGAGATGATATCAATAGGCCTGATATATCAAGAAGAGCAAAAATTTCTCACCAAATATCGCAAAAATCACAATTGAAATGACGAAAAATCCAAATTTTGGGGCCATCGTGAAGAGTAATGGAGAGATATATGCGAATACTTCTAGATATAACAATGAAATGAACAAGATAATGGAATTGAAATTATACTAGAACTAGATTTCGAAGAATTGTTCGGAACGTTATCAAAGTGAACTGATCGTGACTTTGGGGACGACAGTAGATCAAATGATCAGTTTCGTCAAGTATCAAGTTGTTTAAGTGAAGAGGAGTGAAAAAGTTTATTCGATCAAGATGCTCACTAGTTGTCAGAGAGAGTTGAATTCGGTCAATGATATTAAACTAAACTGAAACAATTCAATCACATGTTTACAATCAATTGTCATCGACAAGACAAAAAAGACATTCACACCGAGGTGATATTGTTGGACAATATTTCTGAAGATTATTCACCGGTTAAATGTTATCAGAAAGTGCTAGAAAATTTTTCTGACTCCAACTTACAGCATTATGAAATGGCCAATTTGAATGCTCAGAGTCATAAAAAAGATATGAAAGTGCTAAAATAATCAAATTTTTGTGCCATTTTTTCTGCTTCCAGACGACAAGAGGACATTTGTAGGGAAGTGAATTCGATTTCATTACTCCAAGATGTATCCTGTATGATCATCAAAGTCACCTATTTACATTTTGCTATACTCAAGCTCAATTCAAAACTGTTCAGTAAAAGCTAAATCTGGGTCTCCTCAAAGTAATGCTCTTCCCCTTACAATTAAATTGATCTCTCTTCCTTTCATTCAGACAGGTAAGTTATTGCTTCGAATAGTGAAAATTGCAAGAACTTCTGATGAGCGAATAGGATTCCCTTGCAAGACGAAGATGGCAGAGATAGATGAAAATTTCATTTCATCAGCATCAATTTTAAGTGCATCATTTTGCTATTAGATGTAATTATAGAATGGCGATCTTTGTATTTTTTTCGGAAAACTTGAATTAATTTGGAAGTAACCGGAAGTCGCACCAAGGGCGGCTCTCTTATTTGACCCCACATACATGACGACCACAGCCTGAACAGTAAGCTATCACATTTTGATTGAGCAAAAAAAGTCATAATCAAACCCAATCAGTACATGATGAAATCTGTCATGAAGAGGAGGTTCATATTCTATTGTGAATTTTTCATTTGATTTTGGAAACTTTCGAAACAAAATTTCAAAATTTGTGATATACGATCATCAGATGGTGCTAGTATAGCCAATGGTCTGCAAAAAATGGCGGGAAAAGTGGTTGAATTGAGAAAAGTTCTGAAAAGTTCAATATACCGAGCGATAAGTGAACATGATCAACCACCAGTGAAGAATTAAAAGACCATTTTCTAGATTACTCATTTAGCATAATTCAGAATAGAAAAATTGATCGCAGTAAGTGGATTGGTTGAAATTGAACCATTTTTTATTTCGTGGCTCGACTAGATTCATACAATTTGATGAAAAAAAAACGATTCTGACTTATATTATCAATTATCAAAAAAATTAGTTAAAAAATAAATCAATTCTTTCACTTGTTTCGCTATGTTCTTGAAAATTATTGTTCATTTTTTTTCTCCATTCCATTAAAGGCCCACTCAGTATGCCAAAGAAACTTCACCACTTCCCCATGGACGATATTTTACTCCAGGAGCTCCCGGTTGATGCTGGATGGTTCCTGGAGGTGGTGGAACGTATCCCGGGAAATATTGATGAACAGTGGATGGATGGGTTGGATGTGGGTGGTGATGATTATTGATATGATGATGGTGATGGTGATGGCTCATTTGAGGCAGTGTTGGTATGCTTGGCACCCCACTTGTGCCCGGTGAATATGATGGTATACTAGAGGATGGAGGAGGAGGCTGGGGTGATGAGGAGGAAGATGAGGAAGATGAAGAAGATTTCAGTAATGGTGGGGGCGGTGGAGGCATAAGATGACCAGTTGATTGAGATATAGTTGATGAAGTTGATGACAATATGCTGTTCGATTCACTGAAATTTGTGTGATGACCATTGTTGTAATGTTGTAGATTGGATGACGACGGAAGTGGACTGGTGTCACTGGTTGATGATGAGGAAGATGCTAGAGGCGGAAATTGGCTTGGTGTCGTGAAAACACTAGGATTCCATACACCATGACTTGAGGCCAACTTCATTATACTGGCTTCTCTTTGGCTAGCGTAGCGATTAAGATGATCAGACAGTCGAATTCGAATTGAATTATGGGGATCTATTCCTTCGAATTCAGCTAAATAGTTGTCAACTTGAGATAAACATTCGTGAAATCCAATTCGATGGAATCTCAGGGCAAATTGATTGGGATCAAAAGTGAAAGCATCGAAACCTGTGTGATCAAGAGTAAACAGAGGAGAGAAAAGAAATTAGACATTTTAGCAATTACAATTTAATTCATAAAGAAATGAAAAGGAACGATGCTCATAAAAACTAACAAGATTGAGTGCATCCGCCATGGTGACATTAGTTTTCGAAAAAATTTCTCTAAAAAGAGAGATAGAAATATTCTACTATCCAATGAACATTCCTTGTGAAAATATTTTTCCTTCTCACGCTTTTCACTTCTAATCTTATTCATTCTGATTTCCTCTCTCTCTCTCTCTCTCTCTCTCTCTCTCTCTCTCTCTCTCTCAAGTCAAATGACGTAATTCCCATGTATCATGTGGAGAGTATGCATGAATGCTAGTGATGGATGAAGATGCTGAGAAAAAGAACTGTAAAATTTTTTACATTCTATTGGAACTGTTTTCATTTGAGGATAGATAACTTATGCTCAGATACGAAGTTGAGAATCATGTGTCTGGATGATAAATCACAATTAGAGAATAATTTATGGAAAGAAAGAGGATGAAATTCAAATCGCAATGGAAATCAGAGGAGATCCCAGGAAGTATCATGGATGATTAGTTTGCAATAATTTTGCAAATCATATTGCAAACGTTTAATTATTCGCATGATTAACATTTGCAGCTCGTATTCAAGCATATCTATTTTCACGGTATATCTCATGGTGTATAAGAAATTGATCTAACATTCTCTAGTCGTGGGAACATGCTAGTAAGCTAGAAAATGAGCTTTTTGATGTGTGAAAAGGCTTCAAGAGAGAAATCATCTAGCAAATGATGGCAATTTCATCGATACAAATATCTTCCATGCGATCATTGTAGCTATAACGTGAGATATGAGGTGAGATTCATCAGTCGGCACAGTAATGTAAATGAACAGCACAAAAAATGTTCAAAATTTTTGAAAGGACCCCATTAAAGTCTCTCCATATCAGGTAAAAGCTACTTAAGCTTACAGTATGAGTCTAACTTGATAATCGAATAACTTATCCAGCGATAGAAAGAAGTTGTAACTCGAAGGTGCCAATCAGTCGAAAATCGACCTCAAATCGGATTTTGATTTACACTCTATTGCAATATGCTCATAATACTCCACTGGACCACTTGAATTGACTATATTTCAATTCAAAAAGTAAGAAGCTAAACGAAAGTAGAAAAAATAGATAGAAAATTCGAAGAAAACACTCTCTCTTTTCTCTTTCAGATACTTTCACAAGCCTCTGGTAAGCTTCGGCTTTAAGCGAATTGACTGGGAAAAGAAACTCTTTTCAAAAATTTCCCTCTCTCTTCAGTATTTTTTGAGCTTCTACTCTTTGTGCCTGATAGATTAGGACTAGCCAGGGTCTCTTTAACATGTCCCACCACCACCGACGCTGAAGCGTCTCTAAAGAAAAAGGACCTCGAAAAAATTTCATAGTCTCTCTCCTCTTCGTTCTCGTCTTTCTTTCCCTCCTTCTTCAAATCTGTTCATTTTTTAGCCAAAGTCTATATCTTTCTCCGATCTTACTCTCTTTTCAATCATGCGATTCTTGCTCTTGGCCCAACTCGAAAGTCTAGCAAAATTTTCGGCTCCCTTCTCCTCTCTCTCTTTCACTCTTCATCTTTGGCCCTCTTACCCAGTCTCAGTGTTCATTCTTCCTCGTTCACCTTTGACCTGCTTGTCCCAGGGACCGGGTCAATGAGCTAAAATACCGACACATACACACACACACATAAGGCAGCAGGAGAAAGTGAGTCGAAAAATTTGACATAACTTTTGTGAACACCAAGCTACCCCTGCATTCACATAAGTCATCATGTTTCTATCCAGGCTTCCCCATCACACTTTGGCCTGAAATCGGACTCAAACTTTACTTCTCTCTCTTTCACACACACACATATATTGAACTAGCTTGAGCTTCTCTTGGGCCGTTATTTTCTTGGCCACATATTGGCCTCTTATTGGCGATCTGTTGAGCGAGAGAACTTTATGTAATGTTATGTGTGAGGTATGTATATTGAGTGAAGAAGAAAGAGAAATAAGAAGGGAGAAAGAAATGAAAATAGAGGAGGCCGAGCTGGGCAGGCGAAAGGTATTCCTGCTAGATCTGGACTTTTTGCACTCTCACAAAAAGGGAGAGTTCTCAAAAGTGGACCTTATTCAGGGGATCCAAAACGGTAAAATTGATCGTACACAAATATGATTGAAGAATTTGGGGAGTCCAAATTTCATTGACTGAAAGTTTAGCACAAAAATTTGACCCTAATTTATGGACAGACAAATTTTCCAAGTGAAAAGTTTAGCAGCAAACCTTATTGATTTAGCTATCTTTTTCCCTGAAAACCACCGAGAAGATTCGTACCTATACAGCTTGATTTTCAACAATAATTCTTGCAAAGCATATTCCATATTCCTCTATTTCAAGTCTACAATTCTTTATACGAAAAATTCAGCCAGACAAATCATTCTTCAACATCGATTATCACTCAAGCTTATACTCTGGAAAGGTGAAAAAATATACAGTGAAAGTTCGGTATGTATGTTGTGAGACTGTAAGTTGATTGTGTAATTTTGCTGGCTGAAGATGAATGATGTTGATCATTACTGAAAACGATACAATTTTTGTGGCCATAAAAAAGCGTCCGCCAAGCATCAGCAAAGAATGTGTAAAAAGTAGAGAAGATTTTGGAATTCTTGCTTAGAATGCAAAAAGAAAGCTACTAAAGCTGCCAAAAAACCAATTGTAAAGTGAGGAAATACTTCAATAGACACTCAAAAACTGTAAGATATTCAGTTTCTCGAGGACTAACTTCACTCTCTTCACTCTTCATTTTCAAATCTAATCTCTCTCTCTCTCTCTCTCTCTCTCTCTCTCTCTCTCTCTCTCTCTCTCTCTCTCTCTCCTTCTCTCTATCCATCTAATTTATCTGTGTGTGTGAGCACTATTTTCCACTATTTTTTTGAATGTTGCCTCAAGATGTCAAATTGTTGCTAATGGAAGCAACAAGTGGTGGTTAAAAAGTGATTATCGAGTCATCAAAATTGTGTTTTCAAAAGTAGCTATTTATAAATATATATGTGTGTACACATATCGCAGTCTCTCTTTCTCTTTCTTTTTGATGACAATTTGCTACCGAAATGGTTGCTGCTAGTGAAAAATGATGAGGAAAAGGTATAGCAATGGTCCATCGAAGCTTCAGAGACCAAAAGAGACTAGTAATCAAAGTTAAAAATCAGCTACCATCTTGATAAACTAAACCCAGGAGGACTCACTTGGACACGGCAAAATGAAATCAGATCGCTCACAAAACTCAGAATCAGTCAAATGAGATATTCACACTCACACACACACACACACACACTCATATGTGAAGATTTGTATTTCTCCTGTCTCTGCTCCACTGGACACGGTCTGGAAGGTGTATATTCAAATTAGATTCAGGTGTCCATGAGTATTTAAGCAAATTTTGGAGCTCATTCTTCTCATGCAAAATAAGTATGTGTTTGGTTAGTGTAGAAGGAGAAAGAGAATTCTTTCCAGTAGACTACTGTCACATGGATACAAACACTCATAGAGAGATGGCCACCACTTTGTTGTTGAGCGTAAATACAGCAGAGAGAGAATACAAAGAAAAGAATGACCATTCGAGTGATGGACATTGGGCAAAGAGTGGTGAGAAAGAGAGAAAAAAGGTCAGCAAAAGGTGTTTACCTTTATGGTGTAATGTTCGAAGATGTTCAACGGTCATTTGAAGTATTTCGGCCTTTTCAAGTTTGGCTGATCCTTGCTTTTCGAAAGCAGCAGGAACCAATTTTCGCAGTTCATTCAGCGAATTGTTGATACGATCTCTCCGCTTTTTTTCGATCATCTTATTTTGGGTTAAAATGAATAGAAAAGAGAGAGAGAGAGGAAAAAAATTAGTAACATTGCGAATCATGTGGCTTTAGAAAATTACAAATTTAAGATATCAATCAGAATTTGGTTATCGCATTATACGCAGAAGATGTATTTCTTCGGGAAAATGCAATATTGATTCCTTTTGTGTATCGCTGGAAAATACATAGCCAATGAACCGAATATCTACAGAAATATCTAGCATCTCATTAACAATCAATATCGAAGCAGAGAACTCTGTTTTCATGTGGAACATTTGATAATAATGTTTCATATTCCTCTTGAAATAATGATTCATCTCAGCTCTTAAGCTTGGCTCGAATCTATCTATAAAACAAAGCTACACTGTACACTGTACTTTGAAGCTAAAGAAAGTCCAACTTCACTAGAAGCTCGAATATTCATGCTCAACTTTTCTACCGAAATGATACTAGACTATAATTCATTAAAGATTTTCCATGATAGTCAAATATGTATGAAAAAGAAATTAATTGATCAGTCCACATCAATTACTCACCCCTCGTCGCTTTTTTCGACTCATCATGTGGAAACCTGTATCAGATTGGCTGGACGGCATTGATGATGAGCTGATGATGGATAAAAGGAGAAGAAAGGATAAAATTCATTAAACATTGATCAATTGATAACAATTGGTAAAAGCATTGGAATTCAGCATTGTTGCACTGATGCATGAGTATGGTAAAAATGTAGCAACACAATTCTGATGTACACACACGAGCATATAGACACACACACAAAAAAGTTGTGGACACAATTACATTGCGGTAGAAGAAGGCGAAAATGTGCTAATATAAGGTGAATTAGGGGGTTGCAAATCAGGTCTCCACATTGAAAATGTAGTTTGAATTCTTTCTCCCATGGAGAAGAATGCAATTGATTGTGATGATTATGTGGGATGACCAAACAGATTTTTTATCGAGTAAAATTAATGATTTGATCAAAATAATCAAAAGATGAGCTAAATGGGTGGACGGAAGTGTGTCTGTGTGTATGGGGGCATCTTCTGAAGAAGAGATTTCGGCAAGAATGTCCACCGACACACCACCCACTACAAGTTACTAGGAATATAAGTCGCGTGTATTCCAGAATGGTATGATGACTGGACCTATGATCAAACTCGTGGCCAAACTGTCGTCAAGACACGCTACAGATACGGAAGAAGATGTACACATCGGAAGGATAGAATGAATACAGAATATGTATACACATACATATTATGTAATGCAATGGACGTATTTACCAAAGCTTGTCCGTTCGAGTGGCCATGAGCAAACTCATCTCTCATCCAGCATCACTTGTTGAAAAAGTGGAAAGATGAAGCTGGATGGAGGACTAAATTGTTAAAAGAATGGGAATAGTGTCATAGGTCATAAGAAGAATATTTTACCGATGAGAATGTTCATTCACCATAGGACACATGATGCTGCCCGAAAACGTGCATGCTGAGATGACACGCGCTATGGTACACAGTCGATCGGAAGTAAGTTTTGCAAATTTTTCTTGACTTATGCAAAGTTATCTTTCGCTCTTTTTCTCCTATCTTTGATCCTTAATTGTGATTGTGATCAAATGTTTGCAAAAGTTGCATGATGGTTGTACATGCAGTGCTGTCTAGGTGTTTGTGTGCGTACAATAAGAAAATTTAAGGAATAAGAATCCGTTGAAGCTTACCTTTTTCCATCCATATTGTATACATCATCACAGTCAGATGAGGACTGATCAACTTCGGCAATACTTCGTTTCATTGGATATGTTGGTGGATAAAGGGTAGAATCTAGTGGATGATGATGGTGGTGATGATGGACAAGAGGTGGAGGTGGCGGAGGAGGCAAAAGTCCGGCAGGATGAGTAGCACTTTGGTACAGGTACATGGACGTCCGTTACAATCGGACGCACTTTACGTTGGACAATAGTGGAGATGTGTATACATATACATATACACACACTTAAACACACACATACACAGACACAGGGTAAGCAAGTGGACACGCGTTTGGCGATACGTTTGGACACACACACGAGATAATTCAAAATTGGGTTGAAGAAATTTATCTTTTCCTCTTCTTCAATTCCACCAGCATATACACACACACACTTATTTGCAGGATGTCCAAAGAAGAGAGACGAACGTTGCAGTGTGGCGGCGACGGTGGTGATGATGTCGGTAGAAGAAGCAAAGAAGGAGGAGGAGGAGGTGGTGATGGCGGTGATGGAAGAAGAGGTGGCAATAGTTAGAAAGACTCTGTCACCAATGTATGTATGTATATATATGTATATATGTATGTATGTGAGGACGTGTGAGTGGAACGATGGTCGACACAAGGCTGGACGGCCGGCTGACACGAGACCTCAGGAGGAAATGAGCTAAAGAGAGAGAGAAAATATGCGAACGGGCTAAGCAAAAGAGAGAGAGAAAGACTGATTTACACTCAAATCGTTTCAGATCAAACTGAGAGTATCTCGCAAGATGCGATCGTGTTTTGGGCCAAGAGAGAGAGAAAGAGAGAGAGAAAGATGCTCTCTCATCCAGATCGGCGTAAGGTGGAGTCATGTGCCGATCAGAACGTGTAACACGCGTCCAGTAAGCATGCAGCATCTATTACATCTTGGGTTGCCCATTGCCATTGCCTGTTGGCCTCACCATAAGCTTGCCAGGCTAAGAGTGGGGGAGAGGGGGGACAAAGGGGGACAAAGGGGAGATCAAGTGGCCCGGTCGAATTTGTAGGGTGATGCTTTTCCCCACCACCCCCAGGCCATGGAGAGGGGTACTCGGTAGGCTTCGGGTACACTTGTGTTCCCCATCGGAAGGCTGGGCCTTTGGTCTAAGGCCAGCCTCAGTTTCCCACGCTCAGCATGTGGAGAGAGAGAGAGTTCAATACAAACAGAGAGAGAGAGAGAGAGAGAGAGGGGGTGGATGAGGGGGAGACGGTGAGAGAGATCCACAAGCTTGGTGAGAAAATCCCGCCTCCCACAAAAATGATGATGAGAGAATGGGACATCGTTCTGGTATGAGAGAGAGAGAGAGAGAGAGAGAGAGAGAGAACTCTTGGCAAGCAAAAAGAGAGAGGAGAGAGAGAGACTGTTTTCCACTATCGGGATGGTTCCAAGCAGCAGTCGATCAAGCGAGTGGCCTGAACATTTTTCTCTCGACTTTCGCTAGGGCCAGGCGACGAGCGTGGGATAGCAGTTTGGCTCGCGTTCTCGGCGCGTGCTTTAAATGAGCAAAAGTATATCACTCTTAGATGAAGGGCTTCAATTTCGTCTCTCTCTCTCTCTTGGCAAACTTTCTCATAGAGATAAAATGATTGCTTATTTTATTGTCTACAATTCAGTCAATACATATTCGTGTCTTTGCACTTTCTTTTCGATGGGATCCAATTTTGGGTGGAAAGAGCGAGAGAGAGAGAGAGTGGGAGAGAGAAACATGGAAAGCTATGGATGTAACTCATTTATTCATCCTCCAGCTCACTTGGGACACTCTTTTCCTTTTGCTTGTTCAGAATAGATAATTAGATTTTAGTCCATATTTTTCACAAGAATTCGGCACAACTTTCTCACACACTCACACAAGAAAATCATTTCTTACCACGAGAATTGGTTCGATCAGGATATATTGTGCCCATGAGTTTGCCAATTCTCCCTAGAATACAAGAGTTGGGCGAGCAAAATGTGCATAGAAAACTTTGAAACTTGCCGGGAAAAACAAGTGATCACGCATGTTGACTATTAGTTTTGAGGGTTCCTTTTTCACATGTTCTCAAATTGATTGCTATTGCCATTAGTCTTGCCATTAGCAGTCAACAGTGTCTGTGTTTTGCTTGCCTTGGACATGTTCTCATCTTCAAGTGAAAGAAGAAAAAGAGGTCCTAAAGTAGCCGAAAATCTTACAATTCGAGCGTAAAAGTGTGTCTCATATGCATCTTGAACACTCTGTTTTTCGTCTCTCTACACTTTTGAACAAAAAATTCTACTCTGTACTAGAACTTTTCTCTCTCTCCAACTCTATTTGCTATGGAAATTCAAGCTATTTGACCCAAAAAGCTTTCGATCATAGATTGAAAACAAGTCGATTTGAAACTTGCCATCGCACGTGTGACATGCATAAGGCATGATGTAAAAAAAAGGGATCGATTCTTGGATACATGTCCATGGGTTTTGAGAGTGGTCATAAATCAGATGGAGAAATGAGAGGCAAGACACAGGGAACCATGTTTTTGACCGACTTCTTTTTTGACCAACCGAAAAAAAACTCTTTCCCTCCATCTTCTCATGTTCTGTTGTTCCAATTGAAGAGAAGAGTTAAAGAGATTGCATGGAAAGATAGTGGAGTGAATTGCAAGTTCCCGAGAAAACACTGTTACATAATCATTCTCTCCATAGCTTAACAAAAGATTCGAATGGCTTACTTATACAAAACAGTAACAATCAGGTCATGGTGGACTACAGATCAAAGTCCTACGCTTACGGATCCCTTACAATTGGTCAGCGATAAATGGTCAAGATATTTTTCGATTTTCAAACTCATCCCAAGTTACTATTGATTGTGAGGGCTGGTAGAACTTTCTTTTTTCTCCCTTCACTGTCAGTCCTCAAAAACATCCAACATAAGGCTCATTGTATGAGGGCACGAAATTACTCCTCTCCGTTTGGACCAAATTTTGATTCCTCTCTAGCAGATTCCAATGTAACATCAGCATAAGTCAACACATTTATTATGATAGGTTAAACTGTCACCAAGAATATGTGGTGAGACTATAGATTGGCATTTTTCTTCACCATTAAGCCACCTTCATTTCGTGTGTGTTTTTAGCGTGTGATAATGACCTCAGTCAGCAAGAGAGAGAGAGAGAGAGAGATGATGCTGAGTTGTATCAGTTTTGCTGATGAAGTAGCAATTTACTTGCAATAGTCTCTCTCTCTCTCTCTCTCTCTCTCTCTCTCTCTCTCTCTCTCTCTCTCTCTCTCTTATAACAAACAAGTCTTGTTTCAGGTCGATTGGATTGATGAAGAAAGAGAGCCGCTTTCTCACCCAAGGGTGGCCATCCAGAAGATGAGGATAAATCATCAATAGAACTTATCTTGATTTTCTCATTCTCACTCTTGACAACTTTTTCTTATCTCCTCTTCTTCTAATGATATCATCTTTTCATTCAAATACTTTTCTTTTTATTCACAAGCTATCGATAATATAATGCTCTGTACTGTGAAAATTCTAGCAGAGACTTTTGAATTCTAGGCTCAGGAACTTACATCCATTAGAAAGTACCTTGAAAAAGTATTAATATGATATGCTGATATGCCCATATTGTTCAATCATCTCGATAAGTTCAGAAGTTTCACCAAGCTTTCTTTTCCAATAGATTCTTGAACCAAATCATTAGCAAGACTAGATGCATGTTTTAGCAATATCTTGTGGGTAGTAATTTTTGTCCAATATAATTTATGGCCAAACGTTAACCAATCAAGATTTTAATTCTCTGTCTACAAACTGTTAAGATACAGGTATTCAGCCACTATTGACACCCTTGAATAATGTGTATTGAGGAGAGTGTTGTTGAAGTAATTAAGTTGGGATAAAACAAAAGTAAAGAAGAAGCTGATTAAGGTGAAATGAGAATCAAAAAGTTGATCATCACGCATAGAAGGTGTATACACGCAAGATTAACAGTAATTTTGATCTTATCATTGATTGGATTTCTTCCTCGTTCTGGTCTCTCAAAAATTCAGTGAAGCTATTTAGGTGCTTGTCCTAAGAGGAAACAGAAGATAGCAATCTCATCTGAGTTGAAACTTTTTTTCTTCTTTTTCATTTTCATTCCCTTTGATTACTCAAATATGAGCGATAAAAAGAAAATCTTGAAAATTTTACGAGAGAGAAAAATTGGAAAACTTTCAGGCTTAACCCTTCCGATTAGTATTGTGGGGGAGAGATATCCTGAAAAATGTTACTTAAACCAAATTTTGACAGATTATTTCCAACAGAGAGAGAGAGACTCTCTCTCTCTCTCTCTCTCTCTCTCTCTCTCTCTCTCTCTCTCTCTCATAGCAATCTGGATAAAAAAGTTCATCCTTATCAGTGAAATAAAATGAATTAATCATAATTACTCGATGAGCCCAAAAGAGACTTTCAGTTCAATCAACTGATTTGATGTGAAATAAGATTCAGATAGGTTTGTTGATATTTTATTCGAATTAAAAAGAGAATATAGTTTGAAAATTTTACTCTAAGCGATTTCAAGATATTGGAAGAGAGAGAGAGATGATCATTCATTTGATTGCCCAGCAAAAAAAGTACTAAAACGAATGGAACTTGTGTCTGCTGTGAGCAATGTAGCAATTTATTTTAATCAGATCAATACCTTTTTCTGAGTGATACTGATTTTTGCTTATCTTTTTATTTCACTCTCTCAAAAATAAACCTCAATCAATATCGAAAACTTTTCGACTGTACTACGAATGAACAAAATTCTACCAGGAAGCCACACACGGATAATCTGACTTGTCAAATCTTAAACTACTTTCTTACTACTGTGCATTCATTGCACTCACACAAGTCATGTAAGTAATTCAGATTTTTCTCACGAAAATGCAAGATTAAAATCGGGAAAGCAAAAAAAATTTGAACAACTTTTTGTAAGTCATTAATCTGGATTCCCACTACAAATTAGCCATCTGACCTCCTCTCTCATCTGGACACAAATTCCCATAGAAGTGTGAGAGGTCATCACTTAGCACGTATCCATTGGCACGCGAAAATTTTTTCCATCCCTGACCGGTACCACAATCCATAGCTGCACAAGGTGCACGAGCTGTACACACATTGTATCCGACTAACTTCATGCATCCGTTTCAGCACGCGCTACAATCAGTATAATATCGGTGTGGGAAACCATAGGCGCAAAGAGCGGAGGTGCAAGGCTTCGTTTTGGCCTCAGTCAAAAAAATCACTTGGCACACACATACATACGGCTGGCTCGTGTATGGAAGTCTGCCATGAATGCAGGTTTGGCCTGAGGTCGTGCCAGTATGGCTCATGTATATATACATATACACTCAGCCACACTTTCTCAATACAAATGGTGAGATAATCGAGGTATACAACTGCTTCTTCCGCCTCTTTCACCAGTCTTCCATAGACATGTGGAGAGGAAAAGATGGTGTAAGAAATAGGCTGAGTGAAGTGAGGTATTTATACTTCAGAGTTATTGTAACAGAGTGAGAGAAGAATTTGGAAGTAGAGAGGAGAAGAAAAGAGAAGAGAAACAAGAGAATACAAAATCTTTAAGATCCAAGAGATACATGCACTTGGATGTAGATCTGAGCAAGAGAGACTGTTACATCTCATGTATGAGTGTTAAATGGAAAAGTTGCTAGAGAACTTGGCTAAATCAGTTTCCCACGAAATTAATTTGGCAACAAGAGAACTTTCCACTGGTATCGATTGTCAGGGTGAGAAAGTATCCTTTAATCGTTCATTCTTCCACCTCACTTTCTCATCACCATCATCATCATCCTCATTCCCCCCCTTTTCACTACTATTACTCCCACAGATACCACAGCCTCCTTCATCTATCAGTAGAGCGAGTGGATGCTCTGTGGCACACATAAACAAGCATTTCCAATATCTCACGTTTAAACACGCGCTCTAAATATGCGGATGCGGGATGAAAAGAGAGGGAGAAAGAGAGAGAGAGAGAGAGAGAGAGAGAGATGCTGGGATGATGAAGAACGGAGCAATAGTGAGAGAATGGATGAGAAGCCTGAGGCTTTTTGAATCGGAGCTGAAAGTCTGCTCATTGAGAGAGGGAAAGATCGAGGGAAAAGGTTCTCACCGGCCATGTCCGTTGGTCCGTGGGAAACGGGCGATGCCGATCAGAGCGGCCACTTTTTGAAGAAGGTCCTACACTTTGATTCGCTACACTGATTGAATGTGTGGATCTGTCTGTTTGTGTGTATTTAGTGTATTTAGTGTTACTTGTGTCAAGTGATTCTTTTTTATTTTCTTCGGAATCACTCTTTTGCCCGATTGAAGAATGATATGGTAAAATTTTTGTGTCTTTCTCTCTTTCAGAAGATGAAAAGATGCTGGAGAATCATCATTATGGTGAAACAAGAGAGAACAGATGATGAGCACCCTGAAAGAAGAAAAATTATCGCTTTTTCGCTTGACTGTATGTTAGCAGCTCACCGATCGGAGAAAATGAAGATGAAGATGGTCCAAGATGATGAGGATGAAGAAGAGAAGTTTGAAAAAAAAGTAAAAAAAGATGAAGATGAAGATAGCGGACGATAAAAATGATGATAAAAAGAAGAAGAAAAAGACCTCATGACAGTTTTAGTGCATGTTTCATGGTATGCTCAGTGAATCAAGAGATGCTGCTCAATTTTGATTAAGTGAGAAAGTTTGTTTCACATTCCAATCACTTGAGGTAACCGATTCTCTTTTGGAATTCTCCTCTTGATCATCTCTCTCTCTCTCTCTCTCTCTCTCTCTCTCTCNAGAGAGAGAGAGAGAGAGAGAGAGAGAGAGAGAGAGAGAGAGAGAGAGAGAGAGAGAGAGAGAGAGAGAGAGAGTAATTTACCAGAATGATAATTTGCCACTTTAGATGTAAATTGTGGTTTCACTTTGCCACCAATTACAGGTTTCATCTCTCTCTCTCTCTCTCTCTCCTGGCATATTAAGATTTGTTAGTGTGTCCCATCATTCATCGGTCGAAAATTATCGCCATTTTTTACATGATTATCAGGATTTTTTTCCTTCATTGCAGTGCTTCCTTCATGCACAGTTATTCCAATGGATTTGCTCTTTTTCTTCGCAAATTCCTAGGCTATCTCTGTTTTAATGGATAACCCTCATGCTAATGGCTATCTTAGATCGTCAAAATGATAATTTTATTCATAAAAACACATGCAAATCTTTCATCAAGTTAAACATACTTAAATAAAAGATTGCTGTTGATTGCGATAGTGATTAACAATTTTTGATAAGCTAATTTTGCAGCTCCTTTAGCTCGGTAGAATCTCAGGGAAAATGTATGATTGAAATTACCTCTGAAAATAATCTTCGAAGAAATTCTCAGCATTATCACCTGTGTGCCAGTGAGTCCATGGATATGATTTTCCGAAGGACTCTCTTGTTAGTACCTCATCTTCAGATATTATTTATTGAAGAGGCTGACATAGTAATCAGAGACCATAAGGATTTTGATGAATCTTTGGAATGATTATACAGTTGAATGATGTGGAGAGTTATCCTCTCTCCAATTGGCTTAATTCTCATTTCTATCAAAAGGAATCAGTCATCATGGAAATTATTTTCCGATTTAAGATCTGATTTTGAGCTGATCATTGCCAATTCATTCACAAACTTTCTTCTTTTCCTTCCACTGTTTAGTTAACCTGGAAATTTATATTACCGTTCACTTGTTTGAACAATGACCAAGGTGTATATTAAAGAGGCTCACAATGCCATACTGGGAATTGTCCATTCTTTTCCGTCAGTCTCATGAGTCCCTCAACTCACTTTTCCTATTCTCTTAGCCCGTTTAAGAACATTGCAAGCCCATTGCCTCATCATCATAGACCTATTCGTGTTTAGATCGTTCACAAGTTGACTACTTTTTCCTGTCCACACACTTGGACGAAAGACTAGATTGATTGATTGAATTGATTCCTTTTTTTTACTTCCGGTTCAAGGAAAAGAGCCAGTACAAAGACTCCCTATGGCTTTGATCAAGGTGAGAATTCATCTAGAAAGATAATTTTCTGAATACTTTCGGAAATTTCCTTAGTTTTCATCAAATTTTCAATGCTCTAGTGTTTCAACTTCAAAATCTATTCTCATCATCTGTTGTTATTTTCAACTTTCATCATCTAGTTCATTCAAATACTCTTATTACCCATGATGGTTTGCCATTGTTTTTGGAATCCTTTTTCACGTTGGACTCAACAACAATCTAATTGTGGATATCAAATGCCCTCCTATTATACACCACCACAGGGTAATTATCAAATGTTTGCCCGGACAAATCCACGTATGGGACCATCCTATTCAACAATAGATGCCGAAGGATATGAATGGGGACAATCAACACCATTCAGACCTGTGATGATAGGTGAGCGGAATTCTTCTTCACCGGGACGTCCTGGAGTACAGTATAGTAGTTTAGATCAATAAACAAGTCATCTCATAGTCAATGGAAGAATAATCATAATATTTTTATTCCTAAATATGATTAGAAGTTATTTCTCAAAATCTTATTGATTCAACTGTTCTCTTCACCGAAGCTTGATGTGATTGTTCTTCTTTTTCCTCCTTTCTTTCTTGGTCAACAGGTCAGCCTTACTATCATCGACAAGCCAACTATCCATACTATTACAATCGCTATCAAGGTGGACAGTCAAAAAGTTGGCCATCAGTACCACCTAATCCAATTGTACAGCAGCATCAACAGCCCAATCTTCCAGAAAAAATTTCGGTACCAGATCAACAACACAAGATAAAATCATAATGTTGAATTGGTCATGTTTCCAAGCTAATATTCACATTTATTTGCTGTTACTTGTTGAGCATTCAAATTTTGCTGGAAACATTGTTCTTTGTTTGCTTGTATTCTCAATTGATGAACATACTCAGCAAATAGGTACCAAAATGAAAAGATATTCTATTATATTTCCTGCTTAACTGGCCCCTTTTCAAATCACTTATGAACTACTGTATTTTAACTATTTTTTTGTTCTATCCATCAATATCATGATATAACATTATAGATGAATTGTAATTTTCTATTTTTTCGCTCTCATTCTGAGTGTCAGAAGAGTTACATCACTAGGTTCTCTCGGTCAAAATTTTCTCTCCATTTTGTGTTAATTCAATATTCTAATTTTTGAATCATTAAACTGAAAAATTTTTGGCTTACAGTATCAAGAGCAATTTTGAAAGCGATAAAATTCATCTTATAATCAATCAATGGAAACTCTAATGATTCGAACTAATTCGAAATGATAAATAGCTCTTGGATCAACATCCTGAGATCGATTGGAGTCCATCTTGAAAGTGGACTATTCTTTTTACTGGACTGAAGACAACTATAGACCTGTTAAAACTAGGCCAGTTGAAAGCGACTCGACATATCCTATAAAAGTCCTATCGAACTGAGACCAAGAACTCGACGGCATGCAGTACTATAGAAGAAAATCCACTGGCGGCAAGAGAGAATACATAATTTAGCAATAGAATTGGAGTAGAAATAAATTAATGGGGATTAATGAGAATGAGATCATTAATTATCCCTTTCGATTCTGAGTAGAGCAATTGGTTCAAGCTGAATCTGAGGTTGATCAGATTCGTCCCGAAAAGAATCACCAATGATGATTGTCACTAAGCATATTTATTAAGATCATGTAAATTAAACTTAAGCATACATTTAATCACTTTACACTTTATTCAGACGATTATTTTGAAGAAAATATTCACCATTCATCATTCATTACTATACATCATTTTTTGATCACATCGAGTAACTTTGAGCTGTAATTATTTCATCAACTCTGTTCACTCATCAAAAATACACTTCACATAATTTCGCCAAGAACTGAGTCAAAAAAACTCTCCATTCATAAATTGTTGATACTATCCTATCGCCCAAAAGGATGAAGAAGAAGATGTTGAACAGAAAAACTGATGATAAAGATGCTGATGTACACAAAATTTGGTGACTTCCACAGTTGAACAATGATACCAAACTGTAACTCTGATTGATAGGACTCCAGAGGCATACAGAGCTAACTTTGTCCAAGCGATTCATGGAGAGACGCGCGAAAGTCAATGCGCTCTTCCTCTCTCTCTCT
>QZCP01000229.1:3190-38956 GCA_003956705.1 Brevipalpus yothersi | reverse complement strand
CTCTCTCTCTCTCTCTCTCTCTCTCTCTCTCTCTCTCTCTCTCTCTCTCTCTCTTGCTCTCTTGCTCTCTTCCTCTCTCTTTCAATTTCATTCCCCTCATTCTTTTTCGAGGCATGATAGAGATGTTACATTTTGGAGAAATATACATGTATATAAATATATATCAGGGTCCTGACTTCAGCCTCATGATTGACTTTTGGGTGGAGAATACTCCACCGGAAGGCGGAAAATGTTCAATCAATGCCCTGATTGTGGAAATATGGTTACCACCAGTCAATAAGTGAATTAAAACTCAATCAGTTTGCGTGTTTGTGAATGTCAAAATTTGTAACACTGGAATCGATCAAATTTTGGCTTCACTCGATTTTCCATTTGATGGCAAAAGATGGATAGTCCTTCAGAGTCTATCTGGTTACTATTAGATTACATGTACATGTGTAAAGTTTTTGGTTTCAAAGGCTCTAAATTTATGAAGGATGTTGATGCAATATTGAGCCCCAGATAGAGAAGAAGAGCCAAAAGTTTAGCCACTTGACAGATTGATCAACAGGTTCAGAATTGAAAAACTTCAAGCTCAAGAAGAGAGTCCAGTAGTGGTGAATTGAGAGTAGGCCAAAAGTCTAGGCGCTAGTTTGATCCATTTAACGAGAGACTTTGCACCAAGTCTGTGGGTTAGCTCAATGGTCCCATTGATGATGATGATCCGTCTTAGTCGGACATTTTTTTAAAACGAAAACTGAAAAGTCCTTGCTTCACTCTCAGCATAATTCATCAGTGAGTTTTGGCCAATTGTCGATGTGGCCTACGCGAAACACATAAATGATTGAGTGGATGTATACGTTTTTTACTCAATAGATTGGTTACACCAGCTATGAGACTCTCACTGATACCACTCCAGATGAATGGTGGAGACGAAAATCTTAGAAATCTTAAAATTGAACATTCAACGATGTGAATCATTGAAATGAAGAGAATGAAATTTTAGAACTATTTTCCTCGCTTTTTCTCCACCATGATCAATTGCACTGCAGGGATTTTTATTTTTGTCCAATCAGCCAGTTAAAATTCACGAAAAATTTATGCCAATGGTTTCCAATAGTGCTTTAGAAAAGTTCTTCAGTTGGAATCTGAATTCGAAGAGCTACTGTTCAGTCTAAGGCTGATTCGAAGAAACCTCAGATTTACCCATAAATCATTTGGTACAATAGTCAATAGGGAGGACATTCATCAGATCTGTCTTAGATTCAATAGAAAATTTGCTGGTATTTATGGTCAAGGAAATATTCACCCATTTGAACCTAGAATTTTTCCAGCCATCAATGTTTTTTATCTTTACTTTTGCTATCAATAAATTGCTAAAATTTTTCTATTTTATTCAGTTCACATGAAATTAGGAATATTTTTCGATTACATAGTCTTTTCTTTTATTACAGTAGTTCTCAATAGAATTTAGAGCAAGAGCTGGAAGAATTCATCACTTAATTGGAACTTTTCTCGAATCTAAAGAATTTCCATTCACCTCAACATCATCAACAACGGTAGCAAATAAGCTGCCTTCAACGACCAAGTCAAAAGAAATTAGAATGAACATAGAGAGTGAAATTTTTCACGGATCATGAAAGAAACGGATGACAAGTCAAAGAGAATGGAGTACCAAAATGATATATCTCGAGTCTTTTCATGCTCCTTGAACACTGACATTGGCCCATGAGGAGAGCCTAGAAAAAAATGTTGCACAGCTTTTTACACAAAAAGAGCATGAAAATGATAAAACGAAAAATTTTAAACTTACTCTAAAGTAGCAAAATTTTGACTTTTTTGAATGAAATCTCTCAAAATTATTAGAAAGATTCTCTCTCAGTGAGCCTCCAAAAGTGGGCGAAAAGACCAGGAGAAAAAGCAATATAACGGTAAACGCCCAGAAGAGCTGAGCTGAAAGAGAACGAAAGAAACTAGCATCGGCTATCAAGAGAGGGTCCCGTTAATGTCAAGCATCGTATACTCACACACGGTTACTTGACTGTGGTCAAACGTCCCGGGGCTCATATACAAGGGGGCATGGTCAAATATGTGAAAATGTCTTTACAACAAATTGGTGGCCTTTTGTGTTGGTAAGAAACGCTACATTAGCTGGTCAAGCCCACTTTCATGGAAAAATTATTTGGCCACTATTGCTACCACCGTAAGGCCATCAAAGACTGATTTTGGTGGGGAATAATCACAATTTGTATGTATGTCCACAGTAAAGCATCATTCGAGTAGAGTGAAAGGTTAATAGCTTAAAGGACGATATTCACTCGAATATACTCAAAAATGTTTATAAGAGAAATTGTTCTCGATGGTCTCTCTCTCTCTCTCTCTCGAAAGTTTATCATCATGATACATTGCTTTTGACCGTGGCCTGTCCCAGAAGCCCATTACAATGTTTTCCGATTTGTCTATTCAATTTTCCTTTTTCTCTTTCTCTTTCTCTTTCTCTCAGCTTCCGTGATTTTCAGTGTCCTGATACATCCTCTTACTAAGGTTCCTCGAGAGAATCGAGAGATGGTCAGAAGATGAGGGGGAGAAAGGAAAATACACCCACGCATTCGTTGAATGCTGGGGGAACAAAAAATGGTCCATCCCACTGATGGCCGCCGAATATACATAAGCGATAGAACAAACTATTGGTTTGAAAAATTTGAAATTGATTCATATTCTGGAAGCTCTGGAAGATACAGTAGTTATTTATTTAGTTTTTTCTCTTCCTCTAAGCTTGGACATCCGAACAACAAGAAGCACGGAACAAAAAATTTTCGTATCTAACACATTTTATTGAGACCGAATAGAAGTGTCTTATACTCAATCCAAAGAAAATCTTTGAATAGCTATACTATCGGAGATGCTATCAAACTTAGAAGAGGATAGCTGAAAAGTATAAGAATGGAAGGGAAAATAATAACATAAACTGTGATCAAAGTAACTTGAAGGGTCATAATTGAGACGCTTATTACGCTCCAGAACAAATGAGCACATTGCTATCTCATGATGATGAGATATTTTAGAGAATTGATCAGATATTGTAGTCAAACAGAACAAGAGAGGATTCAATGGCGATTGTAAAAGTTTTTGCAAACGAAGAAATCTCAAATTTTTCAATTGGATTTCAGTGAAACTATTGATTTTACAGCTTATTACGTATAAAATTGATTGTGAAACTGCATAAAATTT
Source organism: Brevipalpus yothersi (assembly GCA_003956705.1). Taxonomy (NCBI): domain Eukaryota; kingdom Metazoa; phylum Arthropoda; class Arachnida; order Trombidiformes; family Tenuipalpidae; genus Brevipalpus; species Brevipalpus yothersi. Next base: position 35,746 of record QZCP01000229.1, on the reverse strand, counting down.
CGAATGATTCGATGGGTCATAACTCTGGTCTATTATTACATCAGAATGTTCATCAGAATATTCCAAAGCCCACAGGACAGCAGTTTCCACAAAATTCATGATCATCTCTGAGGTGATGTAGGTTGCTTCCACTAACATGGATGCCAAAACGAATGAATATCTAGTGGCGCGCTTTTGATCGGGAATTTTCGTTATTTTTGACCAGATAACGTCAATAGCTCTTGTACATATTTCTTCGGAAAAGCTACACCAATAAAGTAGACAATATGGAAGATTGATTAATGTATCTACTGGTGCAATCATTCCTAGATATGCTTTCTCCAAAAGTACTAAAAACAAATCACTTCGCTGCAGATCACCAGAAGCTCGAACTCGTCCATTTGGGTGTACCATATCGTATATTGTTTCCAACAGAAGATCAAATGCTTTATCAAACACGATGGCAAACTTATTCGCTTTCTTGATAGACTCTCCACCAGACTCGAGATCAACTGTTTGAGAGCTCAATTCCAACCAAATCAACTTATCGACAACTGTGGAAATGACCTGAAATAATGATGGTATATATTCAAATAATATACATGTATTGCACGTGTAAGCCAATATTGAATGTCCAGAGCGAGTTTGATGATGTGGAAATCGATGTACAACCGAATATACCAGATCACGCGCTGAGTGTGGATAAGTTTCGATAATGTCTTTGAGAAAATAATGTAACTTATTAAACACAGCCATCTCCGATGGACTGATATCCTCTTCACCAATCATCTTTGGATCACCAAGAAATAGTTGTGTAACTGTTTTAGATAAAAAGTTTTTCAAAAAAATCGGTGATAATGCAGCCTTTTCACTCACTGTATCCAGTAACATTGATTGCATACGATTACCAATATCAACCCCATCAACACATGGCTTGAACACAATATCATTCCAATTTTTTTGCAATATATCATCATTCATCATGACAATCGAATCTATCCACTTATTGTGATCAGAACGAAGTAGCAAACTTTTACCATACACACAATCAATTTGATTTGATTCCGGTTGTTGTTGTTGATGCTGTTAAATCTGGACACGCTGCTCAGCTGTGTGTTTCACTTTAAACTTTAAAAAAAATTATTTTGATTTAACTTAATAAAATATAATGTCAACAGATGACACTACTGCCTTGTACACTATAGTGTTATCAGCGCCATCTATAATGCTCACTCGATTAGAGAAGTTGTTTAAAGGGATGAAAAATTTTCATCTTTTCTTGATGGTGAAAGTTGAGATCACTTTTACATCTTCTTGCTTTCGGTCACAGCAAAAATATTATTATTATTATTACTAGGTTAGGCTTTTTTTGCGGTGTTTTTTTTTGTTCTCCTTGATTGTGAAAGACTTCTCCACCTGTTTAACCTGTGGACTTTAATTGGGAAACCAATCGTTCTCCCCCCTTCCTGATCATTTGAATTAGTAATCGTTTAAATATATTCGATACTTTTGCTTTCCCTTTTGAATCTCTCTCTCTTTCTCCTTCCCACTTTTGTCCATGTGTGTGTGTATTTAAAATTTAAAAGTGATTAAAGAATCATCTTATTTAAGCAACATGATAGAGAAGTGATTCGATTGTCAAAAGAAATATACTAGAGGACAAAAGACACACCACTTGTTGCCCATCACTTATGTGCCTTTATTTTGTGCCTCAAAGTCAAAGTGTGTGTGGATCTTATCGACTAAGGAGAAGCTCTACTTCTTTCAATTTTTTGTAATAATAATTAACCATGTGTGTAAATGATACCAATTCAGCTGACTACCTGGCTCAACTAATCAAAGACCGAAACCGACTAGCTGCCTTTCCTAATGTATTTGTACACATACAGAGGCTGGTAGACAATGGTAAGTTTTGATTTCCTTTCCACTTAACCACTTTTTTTTTATCAACTCTTTCTTTCCATCTCTCTCTCCCTGTCTCTCTCTCTCTCTCTCTCTCTCAATTCCGGCCTAATATTATGTTCGTTCTTCTTCTTCTTTTCCTTTCCTCCATCATCGTTCATGATGATAATGATGATGATTTCCAAAATTATCATCAAAATGTGCGTGTGTGTATGTGCATATGTGTGTGTGTGGGTGTTTGGGTGTGAAGAAATCAAAAAGGTTCGAGAATCTCTATTTCAAATTGACGGCGTCGAAAAGAAGCCATTAATAATACCTGAGCCTGAAGGGCCGATTGTACAGAGGCAAGAGAAAGTTTATGTGCCTGTTAAAGAGCATCCGGACTATAATTTCGTAGGAAGAATCCTCGGACCAAGAGGAATGACTGCCAAGCAGTTGGAACAAGAGACTGGCTGTAAAGTGATGGTACGTGGACGTGGTTCAATGAGAGACAAAAAGAAAGAAGAACAAAATCGCGGCAAACCTAATTGGGAACATCTCAATGACGAACTGCATGTTCTCATAACTGTTGAAGATACAGCCAATAGAGCTGCTGTTAAAATGGAGAGAGCTGTAGAAGAAATAAAAAAATTATTAATACCTGTCGTAAGTATTTTTCAATGTCCTTTGCATTCTCTCTCTCTCACTTGCACCAGTATTGAGAATACATCCATGTAAACATCTCTCTCCGTCCTTCTTCTTGGCATCTTGAATATTTTTTTGCTCGTTTCTTGACAATTTTCTGATTCTTTTTTGCATGTTTTTCTTCCCCCTCTGCCTCTCTCTCCCTATTTCTCTCTGATTAGACTGATGGAGAAGATGAGCTGAAAAAGCGCCAATTGATCGAATTAGCCATCATAAACGGAACTTATCGTGATAATAGTGCAAGCTCAAAGAATGGCCTCGAAGTTGACCATATGAAGCTACTAGCCCCTCCAGTCGCCCTCACCACTCCAATTCGTACCCACACAGCTACTTCACTCGGTGCCCCCTTGATATTTTCTCCACGCCATATACATGTGCCAACAAGCACCGCTCTGCTCAACGGAAGTGCACCTCCTCCGCTCATCACTTCGGCCGAAGCTGGATTTTTATACACCCCATACGACTTCCATCAGTATGCTCTCACATCACCTCTGCTGGCAGAATATCCACACACACCACAAGGAGAAACAACTGCAAGCGGTGGGTTATTTGGCCGATAGTCATTTAAGCAAAAATTATTTGACATATTTTTTTGTCCTTCTATTGGAATTTTTTCTCTACTTCTTGTTCTGTTTGCCTTATTTTCTGGGTAACAGTGAACGAAAGTGAAAAGTGAGGAGAGAGAGACCAAAAGAGATTGAGAGATGATCATTTCTCTCTCCCACTCTCTTTCTCTTTCTCTCTCTCTCTCTCTCTCTCTCTCTCTCTGTTTCTCTCTACCCAGTCTTTCTCAGTTTTGGTTTTAGGAGGAGAGAGAGAGAGAGAGAGAGAAAGAGAGAGCGAAAAAGTGAAAAGTTTTGTGGGTCTTTTTTCTTGTAAGATTGAGTCGAATCTTGGTAACCTCCTCTCTTGGCAAAAATTTATTTATACTTTTCAATAGTTAACGTTTGCGCTTCCTTTTCCTCTCTCTTACTCCTATTCTCTTTTCTCTTTCAAATTTTCTCTCTCTCTCTTCCTCTCTTTCTCTCTACTGTTTTGCTTCCTATCCCTCCTTTTCCCCAAAATTCTCCACCTTTTTTATCTTTCTCTTCCTAAATTGATGATGCAACAAGCACATCTTTTTTCCAATCGATTTTTCTGAAGGAAAAATCATGATCCCCACAAATGATAGAGTTATATTTATATATATTTATTATAAATGTGTATCAAATTTTTGTATATTTTGAATGAAATAATTTAAGAATCTTATGCATGCCAGTTCGATGCTTCAACTGGAAGATTCATGAGCGGTAGCAGAGCATTTTTTTCTTTCTCTCTCTCTTCTTGTTGTTGCGAGTCATTAGCAAACAGATCGTGCGGCCAAAAAAGTTTCCCTTTTCTTATCAAGAGTCTCCTGTCTCTCTCTCTCTCTTTCTTTCTCTCTCTTTTGATTAGTCATACATTTTAATATGTGATCTTGAAGAGCAACAGAGAGACTGATTAAGAATCTCAATTGCATCAGTTCGTTTCAATCTTGTTATATAGCTTTATCGCCTGAGGCAATAGGGCTCAATTTTCTTTTCCATTTCTCTCTCTCTTCCTCTCCCTTCACACTTGCTTCATTTTTTATTGGTTCAACTAATTCTATTCTGCCATTCAATACAACATAAATGAGAATACATTTGAGAAAAAATTGAGAAATTTTCTCTCTAACATGGGGTCAAACAGTTATCACTGACATCTAATCGTACTGGTGTAATCAATCCTTTGATTCATTTTTCCATTAATTTGCTTATTTATACAATACTAACATTCCTTTTTGCCCATTTTCTTTCATCTCTTTCCCTGCACCCCTCTCTCATTGGCCACCCCATAAACCTCATACTCCTTGTCCCCCCCTCCCCCTACGAAAAAAACCCACCTCCCCCCACTGTCCCCCCTGTCCTGCAGGTCCTGGAAAAACAAGGCGCACTGCTGTCACAACTAACGTCCGAGATCATCCTTATCAAAGGCCAACAACCCAGGACTCATCGAATATTACCATCATTGAAAACACACACAAACACACAACAGCAATCACGCAAAATTAATTCACATAACATATTAATCTCATTTTAACAAATGAAAATCTCTCTCTCTCTCTCTTTTCCTCTGCGTTTAAGCAGTTCCGACAATCTCAATTAGTTCTTCACCGGTTCTCATGGTGACAAGTATCTCACACAAAGTTGCATTAATGGCCGATATCTTACCTCACTTTCATGCCTTCCAAAGTTGGATCATCTTGAGATCAACGTCTCACTGTCACCCTGAAAACACACTTACATGAGCCTACACACCCTGTTGGGATCGTTCAGAGCCCTTCATTACCCTCAATCTTTGGCCTCAATCAATATATATATATATATTTATAAATATATACCGGGACCTTTCGTCACAAACAAACTACCCCGTTCTTATATGTAGTTGGGTAATACGTATCTGCAATCTTACCTATTTTTCAATATAACTAGAATATTGATAAGTTGATTAGCAATACACTAAACAAAATCAGCTTAGAAAAAACTTGATGAGCTTTATCATCTTATTAGTTCTTGTAACAGTCGCCAAACTTTTTGCCTTAATATGTCTTCCTTTTTCCTTTCTTCATCTCTTTCTCTTTCTTCCTATTTAATCCATTTACCCTTCGATTCCCACCTCTCTTTTGTTTCTTCTCATTATGCTCTCTTCTCTTTCTTCCTCTCTCTCACCTTTGCTTCATTTTTCGCCCAGCAAACTCCTACGATACGACTTTTTCCATCAATGCTTAATGAATATATTCCCTTTCCGCCTCTATCTTTCTCTGGTTCTTTTGCTTTTTCATCCTTAATTTCATCCTTCTTGTTGATTCTCAGTCTCCGATTGATGCTCTCGATCTGTATCTCTTTCTCTCCCTTTTCTTTTTCTTCCTATCTCTCTCTATTTCTCTCTATGCAACTTTATTGAATCTATCACATTTTCCCTACTTCTACTTCGTTATCTTCTGAAAGGCCATACAAACTACTCGAAAGTTTGCTATAGAATAAATTCTCAAATGGTCATTTCGGACCTATCCTGATAGACTGAATCGTGCCTTATAAAGTTCATCAACTTGTCTGTGCATATATCTGTTAAAAAGAAACAGGAATGAGATTTCTGTTTTGTTGTTATTTTATAAGCTTCTCAGAAACGACTGACCAAACTTTTCAATAAACTGTCAAGATCAGGCAAACACAACATTACAGTATTGAAACGAAACTAATTTCATTCATTCCATTCATTTTATCACCTTAACCTTACTCCATCTTATTGTGATTTACACTTCGTTCTTCTCTCTCTCTCTTTCTCTCTCTCTTGCTATTTCTCCTTGTTTGCTTACCTGAACAATTGATGAAATCGATGAAAAATATGAGCTCTCAGCTATTCTTCATTGTTTTTTTCTCTTTCGAATAGCTTTCCCTTCTCCCACCTTCATCTTAGGTGCCTTGCATGTAATCCTACGTATTATTATCATCATCAGAAGTTGAAATAGATTTCTCGGACGGGCAACAGCCCAACCTGTTTTCCTCTCTCCATCTATCTCTCTTTTTTTTCTCATACCTTATTTGGATGTTTGATTCGGTTACATATATAAGTGTGTGAGTGTATATGTGAAATCTCATGGTTCCTCTAGTGATTTTAACTGATAGGTGAAGAAGATTGATTAGAAATTAAATCCGCCTCCTCCTTTCTCTCTCTCTCTCACACACTTACTTTTCCCTCATCCTCCAGCATCCCCCACCTTCAATGTAGATGACATACTTATGTCTTTCTCTTTCTTTCTCTCTGTGAAATTTTCTTACATGAAGAAAGAAAATCTTAGAATATGATGATGATGATCTCATTTGTTGGTTAATCATCTTACAGCGGAAAGAGATAGAGAAAGTTAAGGATTGACACTGTTTACCGCCCCGTGACTTGAAGAAGCTTGAGGGTAAAAATTGAGTCAAGCAACCAGAAAGAGAGAGAGAGAGAGAGAGAGAGAGAGAGAGAAAAGTAGCAAAACCTTGGATCATCTTAAACCGATTTTTGTGGTGATATGGTTAATATATTTACTTACTTGCGTACACACAGTTAGCAAAGCATCAGTGGCTGTGGTTGTATGTGTGTGTATGTGTGTGTATGTGTGTGAAAAGAAAAGATGTTGAGGGATGTTGAGGGAAGAGGATAATCTTAGCTATCGAATTAAAGCCTCCAAGATTGGCAAGATGATGCAGTTACTCTACTGATGATGAGGGGGAGGGAGGAAGAGAGAGAAAGAGAGAGGAGAAGGGCATATACATATGTACACATGTACAGGGAGAAACTGAATGTGTGTAAAGGGCTATCATATTACTTGATTCTTTTTTCCTTCTTTTTCTTACCATTTCATGTGTTCTTCCATGCAAAACATTCATATACACACACACGCACGAATGTTTACCTCTTTTCCACTTACTTGTTGTGGGAACCTCCGAAACTGTTGAATTTCACAGCAATCTCAACTATTTCCACCTCTATCTGTCTCTTTCTCTTGATCTTAAGATGACTTTTTCGCTCATCCATCTTGATCAAATGGTACTCAAGATCAAGCTCTGCTTGACCTGACTAAATGTGATGACAGCTATACCTCATTGATCTCTGATTTCAAATCAAACAATTATCGAATAACAATCGTCTTGAGAGGAAAGAACATGCGTCAAACTTTCTTAAGTAATATTTTAGAGCTTTTCTTTGAATTGAGGTCTTGAAAATTTTCTCTTCTCTTCCTAACGGTTCTTCAGAATCGATTTGTCACCTTATTCTGAGGTCAAAAAAGGTCATAGTATTGACTTGGTAGTTTATTTTTGTGCCCATGTTTACCATATATTTGAAATTTACCACTTACAGCATGGCCATAGCCTCTATGATAATTTTCTCACACCAAAGTCGATAAGTGAATTGTTCGGAGAATCATTGATGAATACTCAATTCGATAAGGATTAAACATTAGATGGTGTTAAAATAAGCATTACATGGAATGGTGATCATTGTAATTTGTGGAAGCTGTGGATTGAGAAGAATTTAACTTTCCATTCCTTTCCGCTGAGACTGAATCTGATGATGATAATAATAGAAGAGTGTTTTCCAGTGAACATCACAAACAGAACGTGTAGCTTGTCAGTCTGATTGAATGAGTAATGTTTATGCATCATTCAGATTAAAGGAAGCCAAAAAACATGGTAGAAAAATTTTTTCATTTCCCTCTGAACCTAATAAACTAACTGATGCATAGGTAATCAGAGTTAATCATGCTCTATTTTCAACTCTCTGAATTCATCTTGATCCCTGAAATCTTATAGAATTGAATCATCTGATCATGAGAACATTCAGCTATTTATAATCGACGATCATCTTGATGACAATGTTCCCATTTATCCGGGAAAAAAATGAAAACTATGTATCTACTTATTAATGATTCAAGAACCATTATTCTGCTAGAGCTAACTAACTTTTTCAAATGATGAAAGATGTAATGAGTTGAGTAAACTTTTTCCCTCCACCATTTTTTTGCATGTCAATTGGATTTTGAAGCATGAAAAAAAATGATGGAAGATTTCCTGATACGTGTATTTCAAATGAGAATGATTGAGAGAAAGAGAGACAAAAATCTTTCGCTGACTGCATTTTCTTGGGTCATTTCAATTCCATTTCAAGAACATTGAACGATATACTATATCGGATACCTTTGAGCGACATTCAATTGAAGCAGAGCAAAGCGAAAATTTTCACCATGTTCTGGGTGGAAATGCTTTAACTAACTATTTCTGCTCCGCTCAACAGGCAATGTGTCATGCATGTATTTTGGTGCCATTCACGTTAAATTTACCAGCTTTTCTGAGCAATATATATAGCAAGTCAGAGAAAGAGAGAGAGAGAGAATGTGTTTTCCTGATTTTTTTCCACTCACTTCTCCACTCATTTCCAATACCAGCACAAATATTCCCAAGCCAAGCTCCTTTAATAAGTCCTAGAAATTTTGGTTTGTAAAGAATTTTCCATACGACTCATGGGCTCTGTCACCCTACAAAGTAGCTCGAAGTGTTTGTGTGAGTGTGTGTTTATACCTCTCTCATGAGATGTTGGGCGGAAAGGGTATTCGATGATTCCGATAATCGATCTTTCATCGTGATGGGTGAGGGCAACTATCCAAGCCATCGCCGTTTTGTCATATCACGATCCTGGTAGCGTCATCCTTCAAAAACACTGGCATCTCTATCTCTATCTATCTTTCTTCTCCTGCCTTATGCATCTTTTTGGCTTCGTTTCGAGATTCGCTCCTCTCTCTCTCTTCTTTGCTGGGTTTCCTACCTTTTGACTTCTCTCTCTCTTTTCTATGTGTGTCTACTTTTGTTGCTATGTTTTCCTAAATATTTCAACTAGGGTAGGAGAGATAGAGATACCATGGGATTGCCAATGGGATAGAGGAAGAGGGAGAAGCATGAGGATGAGGAAGCAGCATCTTTGACCACAAAATGAGTCTTCTCGTGTGTTGAGAGGAGGAAGATGTTGGCGGAAGAAAGGACTTTCCCTTTGCTATAATGTATATTTATCCTCTCTAATCTGAAAAGTCATTTCAGACTTCTCTTCTCTCTCTATCTCTCTCTCTCTCTTCCAAATGGATTGCCTATGAGAGAGGTACTCTATCTCTCTCTTACTTTTAACGAAGAGAATTAATTTTGAGCCCAAAATTGTCAAGCGTACCCAAGTCACATCATCAGAAATCGGTTTATCACCCAAGAGTGAGTGAACGAGTGTTGGTGTATGGCGTTCGATTAGAGAACTTAGGGAGAAAATTTCATATTTTTTTCGCCATTTTCATTTCATACTGGAGTCGATACTCCTACATCATAATTATTCATGGAATATGAGAGTCGGAAGGCAGCAGAGAGAGAGATGAGTTAAAATGAATTAAACCATACCAAAAAGATATGATCATCTGACTCCACCACAACCATACCCATAAGTCAAGTATGGAAGTGGAAAAAGGTATTAGCTTCGTTTGTCTTCAATACATGTTCATAAATGTGTGTGTATTTGTCCATGAGTCAGGATGACTTGTATTTTCAATTTTTCCTTCATCCTTATTCATCCTTCTTGATCTTCTTACTACTTTTATCGCTATTGATCATGAATAAGCCATGCACATATGGCTCTGTCATTCTTACAGCCTATCTCTCTCTCTCTCTTTCTCTTTCTTCCTTTGCTCTCTCCTATTAACCAGAAGTATTGACAAAATGATATACTCAATGCTGAACATCACAATTTTCAGTCTCAATTTTTGATTTTGGAAAATTTTCATCCGAAATTTTGTCGAAAACAATTTGTCCATCTCTTTCTCTGAAAACTGGTCCCTAAATTATCGAAAAAACTTTACAGGTTTCCATGCCAAGTAGTGGCTCTTTCCAATACTCTTTGCCTATTATGGCAAACTCAGCAACTGCCCGAAGTCTTCCCCCTCCGCCCACTTGTTTACAAGAATCTTTCTCTCTTTTCCTTGTTTGGTATCTTTTACTCATTTTTTTTCGTCTCTACTGAAGACATGATGATGATTAAGCTTATGATTATTATGATAGCCATTCATCATTATATTTGACTATTTTTTCTAGCTATTTCTTTCGCTTTCTCTCTCTCTCTCTCTTCCTCTCTCCAATTCTAGTCTGAGAATTTGGCGCCAAATCTTCTGAGAATAATCTAGCTTCCAATTTGGAACCTCTACATATCTCTATCATAGCTTTTCATTTCTCACACACACACACACACACTAGCAAACTTTTGAAACTTCTTCTCATGTTTTCACTCTCGATGACAACCAGGAATTGCATTTCGAGAAGGAAATTATTCACCGGCTAATTTCAGCTCCTATTCATATTCTTTCACATGCTATAGTGTGTGTGTGTATGAGTGTGTACCTCAAAGCAATGAGCGAATATGAAATCGCTCCAAAAACAATCTTCATCCCATCACTTAATGTCAGCCTGCAAAAACATCAAGAAGAAAGAATATATATATTCGTTTTTCTAACGGTACTCCAGATAGGACCCTTTTTTTCTCATTCTATGGATCTATGTGTGTCTGTGTATATATGAGGAGACACAGTCTCCTCACAGTTATTTAGTGGTGTATATATATGTGTGTGTGTGAATGGTATAATGATTACAGTATGCTATTCACATCGGATACACACACAAAGAAGTTTTTTGAATTCATCCAGGGCCTTCCTTAAATTCTTTCAACTCAATGAAAGAACTACCTCTCAAATATGGTTGACTAAATTTTCAACTATTAAAAGTGTAACCTCTCTCTCAGTACAAACATACACAAACATGTAACAGTAATTCATTCCCACTTTTTCCTGTCTTCCTCTTTCTCTCGGATGTATTCCTATTTCAGATCTAAATCCATGGATAAAGTGGGCAACTGGTCGAATTGTTCCTGAATGCATTCCATGAGAGGAAAGAATGTTGGAAAATGATATTTATGGATCGTTGAATACTTGGCACCAGTGATCGAAGGATATCTTGAAATGATTGGAAGAATATGTGTACCTGTGAGAACAACGAAAAGATATACATGCACACATCAATTTTCTTCGTCATTTAATCAAATACAGAAAGTATGTCCATAAATTTGGAAATTTTTTCGATCTAAGGTCGGGAAGGAAATGAGAATTGAAAACATGCTCTACTCTTTTTTTTATAATTATTATATTTTCTCCTCAAAATGAGAGCATTTTTCGAGAAAATTTTATATGCTGTTGTATGGCATACTTCTGTGAATATTCTTATGCTCAGTCAATTTTCAATTATTGCAATTTTTCTCTCTCTATCTCTCACTTTTAAGAAATCTTTTTTCCGCTTTTTTTGCTTCTCTCTACTCTGATCAATGTTCAAGATTCAGAGATGATGATATTGTTTTCGCTCTTTTCAATTTTTTTCGAAATCAATAAATTTAAATTTAAAGTTTTCAGCATTCTCGCTTGTTATTTTCCAAGAAGATCTGATGAAACGGTCTAGTTAGTACAAAGATAAGCTATCACATGTCTATGATGTGATACTAATTGAATCGATGATCTAATGAAGGAAAGCACGGAAACAACCTCCTATATCTAGTATCGGAAGCACAGTGGAAGGTGATATTGTGTCATTCAAAATATATTACCCTAACTTTTGGAACGATAGCATAGAATGCTCTCAATGATGGAAACACATTCCATCTCAATGAGCTGAGAATCGAGGTGATGATGGATACTGATGGAATTCAAATAACCGGGATAGAGTCCATGGAATTTTGTGAACGGGAATCCGTATAATATTCGAGAACTATGGGAGAATCAAACGAGAACGATGGAATATTTGATAAATATCCTACATTTTAAGATTTTGGAATATTCTCCAGAAATCTTTCGCAAAATCTGTCCTATCTATACTAAGAACGAGAAGTTGGGAAAGAATTAGAATTTCACTCCTTTTCTCGATTAATGAGGCATAATTATGAAAAATTATCACTAAGAAAATCTTTCTTAGCTCAAAAATAAAATTAAAATCTCAAGCTAAAATTAGTTATTCAGCTAAAAATGATTTCAAAAGCTCCTGTTGAGTTTGTTCTGAATTTCAATGATATACTCGTCGAATAAAAGAAAAATCTACAGCATCATGCACACAAATTACTACAATCTTTGCCAATTATTGTATTAAAAAGATGAATTGTAAGTATTATTCAAACGTGATTAAAGTCTTACAATAAAATTCCGTCCAATCTCTCTCTCTCTCTCAATACTTTCACCTCACACTCACGTTCAACCTCTATTGAACTCTAATAACTTCAAGAGTAAATACTCAAAGTGTGATGCGAGAAGGAGATCAATTTCAAGATCCTGAAGATCATCATGATCACAGTTCGAAAATCATGATCAATATTCCAAGAAATGATAACGAATTGATACGAGAAAAAAAAATCTTTTCCCAGTTAACATTATTAATATTGGCGCTGGTTGCTGAAGCTCGCGGGCTGTTCAAAGCTGCCGGTCAAGTGAAAACGTGTGTAAACACATCATCATTAAGATTGTGTATTTAACTTAATTTCCTTTCCACTCATACACAATTGATTACTTTGATCACTAATTGTGATTGCCCATTAGATCTACATATATATATATACGAGTATCACATTTGAATTGATATTCACTAGTGGTTTGATTAAAATGGAGAGTGTTTCGAAAAGTGAGACACCAATTGATAGTGTTAAAGATGATGCTACCGAAGTGCTAACGGAAAAATGTTCAACCATTTCAATTGATGAACAACAGCAACAATCGACATCACCATCATCATCATGTGAACATGTATTACCACAACAAGGACGTAGAAATATATTGATCACCAGTGCTTTACCATACGTAAATAATGTACCACATTTGGGTAATATTGTTGGCTCAGTGTTGAGTGGTGATGTATTCGCTCGATACTGTAGGCTACGTGGCTATCAGACATTATACATATCAGGTACCGATGAGTATGGAACGGCAACCGAGACCAAAGCTTTGGAAGAAAAATGTACACCAGAACAATTATGTGACAAATATTTTCAATGTCACAAGGATACATACGATTGGTTTGATTTACAATTTGATCGTTTTGGTCGCACATCAACTGAGGCTCAAACACGTTTATGTCATCAAATATTTTGGCCACTACACAAGAATGGTTACATTTTTGAAGATGAAACGGAACAATTGTATTGTAATCAATGTGAACGCTTTCTGGCTGATAGATTTGTGGAAGGTATATGTCCATACTGTGGTTTTGATGATGCTCGCGGTGATCAGTGTGATAAATGCGGTAAATTGATTAATGCTCCCGATTTGAAGCAGCCTCGCTGTAAAGTATGCAATAATACTCCATCACTCAAAAGTTCTAAACACCTTTTCCTGGATCTACCAAAGATTGGACCCAAAGTGGAAGAATGGTTCAAAGAATCTATGGACAAAGAGAATCATTGGACAACCACTGCTCGTGTAATCACATCATCTTGGTTGAAAGAAGGTCTCAAACCTCGATGTATCACTCGAGATCTCAAGTGGGGAACTCCAGTTCCATTGAAAGGTTATGAAGACAAAGTCTTTTATGTATGGTTTGATGCGACTATTGGCTATCTGTCCATCACAGCAAATTATACTTCCCAATGGGAAAAGTGGTGGAAAAATCCGGATAATGTTGAATACTTCATGTTCATGGCCAAAGACAATGTACCATTCCATTCAATTGTTTTTCCATGCTCATTACTAGGATCCGGTGAAAAGTATACTATGGTGAATCATCTATCAGCTACCGAGTATTTGAATTATGAGAATACCAAATTCTCCAAAAGTCGTGGCATCGGTATTTTTGGTAGCGATGTAAAAGAAACCGGCATAGATTCTGATATTTGGCGATTCTATCTCATGTACATTAGACCTGAATCTCAAGATACATCTTTCTCGTGGACAGATTTGATGACAAAAAATAATAGTGAATTATTGAACAATTTGGGAAATTTCATCAATCGTTCCCTCATGTTTATATCCAAAAATTTTGAAGGCAAAATTCCACCGATGAATTTGGATGAATCTGATAAAGAGATTATTAAGGCTGTCAATGTTGAGCTGAAAACTTTCATTGAGCTCCTAGAAGCCGTGAAATTGAGAGATGGTCTCAGACAAATTTTGAACATCAGTCGAATTGGTAATCAGCATATTCAAGTGAACACACCATGGGTATTGGTTAAGGGATCAGACGAGGAAAAGTAAGTTTTTTCAATGAGTAATTTTACCGGATAAGTTTATAGTAATGATTCTGATTTCATTTTGTTAGGAAGCGAGCTGGAACAATTATGGCATTGTGTGCAAATATAACAGCTTTACTTGCTCTACTGATAGCACCTTACATGCCGAAAACGAGTAAAAAAATTAAGGATCAGTTGAAACTTGATCAGACTATCCTCGAAAAAGATGAACTGTGCTTTTATCTGAGTGAGGGGCACTCTATTGGTGAGCCATCTCCGCTCTTCAGAAAGATTGATGTGCCTGAAATAAAGAAACTGCAGGAAAAGTTTTCCGGTGAACCTGATGAAAAGTCCAAGTCCAAAAAATCTATTAAGAAGCAATCAAAAAAACCCAAGAATGATTCTGATAAAAAAGCAGAGAAAGGAAAGACTAAAAATGAGACCCAAAATAACACCGCTACGAAACCTGATGCAGCTTCTGGTGATCAAGCTCCTCAGATCGAAAAGGACCAAAAACCCGACGAACTCGAGTCTCCAGTTTGATGGTGTTAGAATTGATTCACTACTATTATCGGGGTTCAGTATATTGATAACATGTATCTTGATTGACTCAAAGTCGATCTTCAAGAATTTTTGTCATAAGCAATCTTCACTTGAAAAGACTTATTTATTACACAAGAATTCTTTGTTCATTTCTTCATCCTAAATGAGCTGTGATTGGTAGAATGAAGAAGCTATGGATGTGACAATCAGAGTTTAACATTTTGGAGAGAGAGACCAAACATTTAGTAACGTCACGCGACAATCACGTAGTACTATCCGGTCGGAGAAGATTACATGGAGTTTTTATGATCTCTTATGAAATAATTCGTCACAATTCCACTTAATTCGATGAGATTTGAATTCTTGTTCAAGTATACAATAGGATGTGGAGAAAGATCAATTTTCATCTTACATCCAGCTTCCAGACTGAACGTTATAAATCCTAGCTCGTCTCATAGAAAGCACGAGTAAAAATTATTAATTACTCAATATGATTCTGATTGTTCGAATCAAGTGAATTGGATTGTCGTCATTGTTCGTTCAGCTCCGTAGACAAGTCGAACGGACAAGAAATATTACTTTCCAACCCTTCATATAAAAGCCTTTCATTGTTTTGGTTGCTAACCAGTCAAAACGCGGCTTCATTCTATCACATAATTTCTTTTTCTGAGTTCCAACATCTATATACTGAACAGACCCTTGGTTCACTAGCCGAAAAAATATGAATTCAATCACAATTAAATTATCTTTGATTCTACTGGTGGCCGCCATAGGCTATTCAAATGCAGGTAAGTGTTCCATATATACTGCCGGATAATCGATCTTGGACATTGCCAACTTTTCGAGACCTATCCATGCTTCGGCAACTCGAAAATATTTGGTGATGATGATGAACTTTTTCATCCTTTAAAATTCGAATTTCCTCTCAAAGATTCTTCAGCCAAACTGGTTCTACCCGGAATGTCATCATCATTAATGAACTCCGGCCGTGGATTGATGAGCGGAATGGTCAACAATATGGCCAGTCGAGTATCTTCCGGTGAATTTCAACCAGCACCGGTAGTGATAACCACCGAAGTGGAGGAAGTGAGGCCTGGTATGTTCGGTCGAATAAGAAATAGCCTATCAAATCGAATGGGCGGCCTAGGTAATATGATTGCCGAAAGAGGAGTGACGTGGGGTGTCGGACTTGGTTTACGGTACCTCGGCTATTCGGGTGGCCCGTACACCATGGTACCTGCCCTTGCGTGGCCTTTTATTCAACCCATGCTACGACCTTCATTTTCTCTGAAAGGTCGTATATTGCGGACTATTGGACAATCAAAGCTCAATATGATCAAGTTTATCATTCGAATTCCTGGCCTCATTTTCAAGATGGTTAAGAATATATTCTCGCAAGTATACTATTCTGCCAAGCGTAACAATGTCACACCAATGGGCTTCCTGAGAGCCGGACGATTGGGAATTACGGGAAATGCTGATAAAATTCCAACAGCACCTATTCCAGGTAAAATGATGAATGCTGCTGAGTCTGCTTTGGCAGCAAAATTGGCTGCTGAACAGCAAATGATCAATTCTATGGGTAACATGGCCGGTCAGGCTTACGGTTCGATGGGACAAGCGGCCAGTTCCATGGGAAATATGGCTGAATCAGCGATAGGAGCAAAATTGGCTGCTGAACAACAAATGATCAATTCCATGGGCAATATGGCTGGACAAGCGTACGATTCGATGGGACGAGCGGCTAACTCTATGGGAAATATGGCTGAATCTGCTTTGGCAGCAAAATTAGCAGCCGAAAAACAAATGATCAATTCTATGGGAAACATGGCAGGTCAAGCAGCTAACTCAATGGGCAATATGGCCGGTAATCTCGGAGCACAGCTTCCAAGTGTCCGTGTGTAACTTCAATTGATACTGTGAAGATAATTTATTGCGTCTTAGAGAGTGAGAGAAAGGTGAAAGATACTTGATAGTGTAAAGAGAACTCAATGCGTGAGGAAAATATTTTTTGTACCATCAATAAACTGATTTTTCACATTTTTCGATCAAACTTACCAAAACGATCTCCATTATGACGAAAATTTTGTGAGCTGAGCTTCTGTGTGATGATGAATGATGAGCAATTATTTCCATCATCCACGATGAACAAAGCATCGATTGAGATTTTTGTAACAAAAGGGAAATGAATAAATACCTTTTATCACGATGATTAATATGACTTCTATGGGAAGAGAAATCCTTGTTAGCACTCACACCAATCGTATCGATGAAAACAGCTATGAAGGCAATTCTGTATCCATTCATCGATGACTATATGCTTTCGTTCTTGATTGTTATTCCTGATGAGAAGATTTTTTAGGTCAAGATCAAGGCATTTCGAGGTCTAGACTTGAATCATTCTTGAGTTTTATCTAACTGAAGTTTGGAGAGGTGCTAATGTCGAGAATTACTTATTGAACAATTTTTATTAACGCAAGAAATCTTTAATTCTCAAACAAATTCCCACTTTTGAGAAGGAAAAAGAATCGTAATAAAAATCTTTGTATTTACATAGGATAAATTTAATTTTCCAATATTGAAAATTTTTATGACTCGTCTGTTTTTGCCAAGGAAAAGGTTGCTTGGATCCTCTTGTTTTTGTTGATGATTTTCTCAACGCTCAGATGATCACCAATAAAATCTGGCTGTAGGAAGGCAAGATTTGGCATTTTTCCCTGAGAGCAACATCTTCGATATCTTGTTGGAATTAGATATGAAATTAAAACTAGATGAAACTTGAAATTTTCCATGTGAGATAACAAAAAATCCATCAGATCTTGAATATACATATCATCACAATAGATGACCACTAGCTTGAGAAATTTATTTAATGCAGCTTGTTCAGTGAGATACTTAGATATCGATCCTAAAATTGAGATGGAGAGAAGGAAAAATCAAAAAAACTATCAAATCGACTTAACTTTATTAATTAAACGGTGTTTTTCCTTCACATCATTTTGATTAATCTGTGGACGCCAAAAAACGATCACAACATACCTAGTAATTTCAGAGGATTCGGTTCTTTGGCTAAAAACAATCGATCGCACGTTGAGTCGGATAACATCGATTTGAAAGTGATCACATCGAAGCTGTTGAGACCATCGAAAATAATTATTCTTGGTAAATTTTTCGTTTGACCATGTCCATTGGCGCCATTATCACTACTAGCACTACTGTTTCCATTACTTTTCAGCAGAACAAGAGAGCTCAGCCGATAAATATATTCATTGATAGCAGTAACTTTACACTTCAACCAATCAATGATCAATAGACCATAATCAGTGACAATCGGCGGATCGAGTGAACGAAAATTTCTATCATCCGATGGTTCAACATCATTATTTGTTCTCATCAAAGCGGTCAAAAAGTTTTCACTTGTTGCTTCAATCCCATTTTCTCGACTTCTTCGGTTACCACTATTCATCATCACCCACCAATGTTCAACTTTACCACCAAGAAATAGTGGCCACAGTAACAATTATCCTAATGGAAACATTTGTACCAACACATCAAACACAAATCACATCTTTTCAATTAACCAACACAATCAATTGCATCATCTTTATTTTCGAAGTGAAAAACTTTGCCGAAAATGTTTCCATTTTCAGCCGCCAGGAGCAAATGTTTTGATTTTGATTGTTCAAATGCACATGTTTTCGGAATGTTTTGATTTTTTCCCCGAAAGTTCATGCTAATTATCATGAACGTAATGATATTGATTGAACATAATTATTGATTTGTTTATTTGATTGTGATGTTTGTGATTTGAATGGTAGTATGATTGTAGGTTTTTGGTGGTGCTGTTGAGGTTGATTGTGGGACACGAGTGATAGTGGACTGCAGGTATGCATAAATTGGTATCATCTGTGGTGAACACAGCTCGAAGTTTGCTCAATGTTGCCGATGTTTTGGGCTCTAGTCTGATAAATGAGACATTCTCGCGTACTCGAGTTATGTTCAAAAAGCCATTGGGATGTGGTAGACGTATGCCTCATTTCAGAAAGACTCCGGTTCCTCATAAGTATGGCTGGAGAGTACACTATCCAAAGGTGAGAAAGGTTTCACGATAATTTTCGTAGGATTGATGACATTTTTTTTTGTTTTCTATTGATGTTCATTCATTTTATTGTACATTCAATAGGATGGTGAATATACCCACAAGTATCTGAGAGTGAAAGAGCTCGCTGGCCGTGATCCGGAGACAGGACATCGAGTTGTTAGAAAATTAGGACGTCATGCAGTGCGTAGAAATTATCTGTGGCTTGATTATAAGTTCACTGCACCTCCTGGCGAAACAATTGAGGAAAAAGTATACACAGTTAGACACCATCCGTTTTTCACCTGTCTTGCTGCTCTAGTTGCCCATAAAGGGCACAAAAGATGGATCATCGCATCTGAAAATATGAAGCCTGGAGATATCATCAAAACCACCAATGTCATACCATCTAATCCAACACAAGTTAAAGAGGGACAAATCTTACCAGTTGGAGCTATGCCTCCTGGAACTTTGATTCATAATATTGAGCTTTATCCAGGTGAGTTTTGCTCTAGAGTATTGTTAGTTTCAAGCTTGCAAAATCATAATAGAGTTTCTGATTGATTTTCTCATCTCTAGGCGGTGGAGGGGTTCGCTGCAAGGCTGCTGGAACACATGCAGAGATTCTTCGACGTTTAGGGAACTTGATTATCATTAAACAGCCTAATGGAAACGAAATCGCTATAGATCAACGATGTTTCGCTTGCGTTGGAAAAGTATCCAATCCTGAACACTATACAGTAAACGAAGCTTTTCCTCAAAGAATGTGGTGGAAAGGTCGTCATCCAGTCTTGGGAACGAAGCGCAAAAAGGATGGATATCTTGGACGTAAATTGCATCCACCAAAACCTTTGATGGTTTATGATATTGAAAAGAAATACAAGTTAAAA
This sequence comes from Brevipalpus yothersi, assembly GCA_003956705.1. Classification (NCBI taxonomy): domain Eukaryota; kingdom Metazoa; phylum Arthropoda; class Arachnida; order Trombidiformes; family Tenuipalpidae; genus Brevipalpus; species Brevipalpus yothersi. The sequence goes on along the minus strand of QZCP01000229.1, from coordinate 15,856 downwards.
AAGCGGGAACAGATTGTTTTGGATAGAGTATAAGATGCTTCGGTCAATAAAATGTATTAGATTTGAAAATGAGACTTAATTTTTCATTAGATTGAAGTTTCCCTGGTCATTGGTTGAGCTTATTTGACTTGGTCAGCGGTTCTTAGTGTTCAATCATACATCAAAAAAATTTAGCAACACATATAAATGTATTATTTGAATACATGAATTTACTTCATATAAATTTTTCGTCAATAATATGACAATTTGTTTAGAATTAAGTGTCCAATCAATTGATGTGGAGCTTGGTGGAGAGTTCATGGAGGAAGAGAAAGAGAAAAGAGAGAGAGAGAGAGAGAGAGAGAGAGAGAGAGAGAGAGAGAGAGAGGGAGAGAGAGAGAGAAAGAGAAGGACCCTTTTCCTGATGAGTTTGATCGATTTTCAATGATTTCAAATTGAACTATTATTGTTTTCGATGTAATCAAGGTACACTTAATCAAGAAGTTTACTCAAAAGTTATTCCTGAACACTGCCTCGAATGCTGGACGCGTCGTAAAAAAAGTCGCTCCAAAAACTGTAACCTATCAGATTACTCCAGTTAATCAAGGGGGTGTAGTGAAGACGATAAATCAAAAATATTCAAATGAGATGAGTCAATCTCTTGGATATCCCAGATAATCTTCATAATATTGAGTAACTGAAGAAGAAGAAGACGGAGAGAGAGAAGGAAACTTGGACGTGCAAATCGCGTGTATGTTCGAGCGTGCCGAATATCAAATCATCAATCGAAACATCAATTCAATTTGTGTGTACCGAAATGAATACGGCCTCAGTCTTTCTCTCTGTCTCTGTTTTTCTCTCTCTAACCTGTGAAAAAATTCCATCTCCAAGTGTCATTCATGAGAAGTTGAAGCTACCGATGAGAAAAATCAGATAGAAATTAGAAAAACAGCACACAAACACTCCATCCAGGCATACATGGTTGTAAAAATGTCCATAAGATATTATCCAAAGAGTTTTCGTCCTAAAAATGAACTTATCTCACCTGTGATCAATATCTTATCAAGTTTAGCAATAATAATAATGGTAATTAAATGATTTTAAAAAATTATCAATTTCATTTTGTTTAATATTAAAACAACAGGAACTGTTACACCCCTAACTATACACCCATTGAAAAGCATTCATTTTTCCTCATGAAACCATTTTTTCTGAATTTCTACAAAATTTTACACTAATTCCAGCATCAAAATCATCGCCCAAAAAATTATTCCCATAGAATTTTCATGATGAAATTCTATGGAATATTCTTACACTGACAATGTGATGAAATCTGTTCGCAGGTGGCGATGATATCGAATAGGATTTTTAAAAGTATCAGATACACATACGCCTGATACTAATACTAATGCTTGTGAGAAAAAGAAGAAGAAGAAATTAAAAAATGAACAATATAATTAACTGAATTGATTTAACTGATAAATGAATTTAAACTAGTGATTCAACATCATTTGTGTTCCATCACATCGTCAGTGATTATTAACTGTGTCCCGTGAATTGTTTCATCACCTGTTTTTCTTCACTTTCAATCTTTTTATTCCAATCCAGATGAAAACATCAAGCCTGTAAGTGTGTGTGTATCAGAGTTGTTGTTGGTGACCAAAAATTTGAGAAGAAGGAAGAAAAAAGACGTTTTTTTAGATTTACCCAGCAAAGCACATTGAACATTCAGCCATCATCATGTCTAACTCAAGTAATCCCAATCAACATCGACACCGGTACAAGAATAAAAATTTGGATGCTCAAGAATTGCGGCGTAGACGTGAGGAGGAAGGTGTCCAATTGCGAAAACAGAAACGTGAAAATGAGTTATGTAAGCGCCGTAACCTTGCTGATACCGGCTCAATTGATGATGGTACCGAAGATATTAGCAATGCCTCTGGTCCTGGTTCCGGAATTTCGGATGATATGATCGCAGCCCTTTACGATAATGATGAGGAAAGACAATTGTGGGCTACTCAAAATTTCCGTAAACTTTTGTCTAAAGGTAATGTGGTATTTGTTTTTGTGTCTGCATGTTTTTTTTTGTTAAAATTCCTTGCATCCATTTTCCTAAGTCCTCTACCCCCTTTCCCAGAGCATCCTTAAGTGGTCAAGAAGAAGCATGGTTTCCCCTCTGACCTCTTCAAGATCGTAAACACAGCCTAATATTTATTTTTCTCCCATGCCTTTTTGTGATATGTATGTATCAATATCAATGTCTAATTTGATTTCCTTTCTTTTAAACAGAACCAAATCCTCCTATAGATGAGATTATTAACGCTGGAATTGTACCACAATTTGTTCTTTTCTTGAGGAAAGACACCAATCCAGTTCTCCAATTTGAGGCCGCATGGGCCCTAACAAACATCGCTTCCGGCAATTCATCTCAAACTAGAAAAGTTATCGAAGCTGGAGCAGTACCCATTTTCATACAATTGTTACAATCTGATAATGAGGATGTACAGGAACAAGCTGTCTGGGCCTTGGGAAATATTGCCGGGGACAGTCCAGAATGTCGCAATTTTGTTTTGGATAATGGTATTCTTCGACTTCTCCTCAAACTATTAACAAGCACATCTCGTCTAACCATGACAAGAAACGCTGTTTGGGCCCTCTCGAATCTTTGTAGAGGGAAAAATCCTTTTCCAAAATTTGATCAAGTATCACCCTGTTTACCTGTCCTCGCTCGTCTCTTGTACCATCAAGACTCGGATGTTCTATCGGACGCTTGCTGGGCAATATCTTATTTGAGCGATGGTCCAAATGAAAAGATCCAAGCGGTCATTGATGCCGGTGTCTGTCATCGCCTAGTTGAGCTTCTACTTCACACTAGCCAAGGAGTGGTTGCTGCTGCTCTTCGTGCTGTAGGTAACATAGTAACAGGTGATGATATGCAAACACAAGTGATTCTCAACTGTAATGCGTTACCCTGTTTGGAAAAATTATTAACTTCCCCGAAAGAGTCTATTCGTAAAGAGGCTGCTTGGACCATATCTAACATCACTGCTGGTAATAAGCAGCAAATTGAGGCTGTCAAAGCAACCAATATCTTCACTATTCTGATAGATCTTCTCAAAACTGGCGAGTTCAAAATACGTAAAGAGGCTGCATGGGCTATCACCAATGCTACCTCTGGAGGAACCACTTCACAGGTTCAATTTTTAGTCGAAATCGGCTGTATACCACCCATGTGTGAGCTTTTGAGTGTTTCAGATCCCAAAATAATTCATGTCGCTCTTAACGGGCTCGAGAACATTCTACGGCATGGAGAATTGTTGCCCAAAAGAGATGAGGAAGCCGGTAATCCTTACGCTATGGTAATCGAAGAATGCTATGGTAAGTTGATTTTTCCATTATTACTATTTATGAGAGAGTGACTGACTCATTGACTCAATATTTATTTTTTTCTTCTCTTTCTCTTTAAATTAAGGTCTCGATAAAATCGAATATCTCCAATCTCATGAGAATGCTGAGATATATCAAAAAGCATACGATATCATTGAGAAATATTTTGGAACTGAAGATGAAGAAGCTGGAGTCAGACCGGGTGTGAATCAAGATAATCAAGAATTTCTCTTTGGGGCGACTAGCAATCCAAATCCTGCTACTGGCTCCGCACCTTATCAGTTTTGAAAATACCACATGAAGTTGAAAAAAAAGTTAATCGAAAGAATATTGGATACGATTGTGATTCAATGTCCAAGTAAAAGAGAAGATCAACAGAAGGGCACCAAAACAACTGCACAAAAGTTGATTATGATAGCCTAAAAAAAATTTCACCAATAATGATAGCTTCTCTTATTGATTTGTAACTTTCATCCTCAATCAATGAGAGGCGAAAGCTTCCTCTTATAAAGTTTTCTCCAAAATATACAGGTTAAAGTGAAAATAAACAGAAAAAATACCTAAATTTTTTGGGACAATTTTTATCTATCCGCCTACTGGGTCATATTCAATTTTCTTCTTCTTCAACTCTATAATTATCACCCTCATCGCTGTTTTTCTCATCTTAGTGGTCAAAGATCATCTACTAGGAAAAGAAAAAAGAGAACGTGTGGGAGGGAAAGAGAGAAAATTATCATCATTTTGGACGATGATAGGTCTATCCAAGTTCTCTATTATTATCGCTATACAGTGTAGTACTGATGTACAGTGTAGTATTGATGAGCAGTGGATGGGAACAGTAGCAATTCTGAATTCTGTGTGATGATCGTGATCATCATCAAAACAGAGTTCTATTCTCTCTCTTTCACACACACACATGATGCACACATGATGATGTATGAGAAAGAAGTCAACAGAGGATGTTGGACAAAAGATGCCATCAGAAAGTGAGCGAAAATAGTTGATCTACTAGAATGCCAATAAGTCCTCGATTACATGGATTAATGATGGACACGTGTTCACTTCGATATTAAGCATTTCGCACGTCTGATGCTGGATGTGGAGAAAGAAGGAGATCAAAAAGAGAGGAAAAAAGTGAATGACCCTAACATTGTGTCCCTTATTAATGAGATCCTATCTTTTCCAGTATGTTGAACAGTTTGACTTTTATTCATAGGATCTGCGACCATTTTCCAATTGGCAAACTATTTATTTCCCATTCGTTCACATACTTTCTATCATTGAAGCAGTATCACTTCCGATTCACACAGTCGAACTTTCGAATAACTCTGATATGTCCAGTTGGAGGGCAAAAGAGAGCGAGCGAGCGAGAGAGAGAGAGAGAGAGAGAGAGAGAGAGAGAGAGAGAGAGAGAGAGAGAGAGAGAGAGATCGTAATTGAGGCAAAGCGTGGGCCTTTGATTCATTATGTGTTTAGGAAAAAGGCCTGTCACAATATTGATTCAATGGAGGCCTATGGTCAGAATAATTTTCACCGACTTTCCATTTGATCACCATTCCGATTCATTGATTCATTTTGTTGCTCGATTAATAAACTTTTTCCCTCGTTCTCTTACACACTTTCGCTCTCTTTCTTTCTCTCTCTCTCTCTTCGCTTTTATTCTCACCTCCATTGTCACTGGACCCGGAAAGCCATTTATCAGCGGCCAAAATTCGCTTCATTCAAGCGACCCTCAATTTTGATGCTGAATAGTGTGCCCATTGAATGTGATCTTGTGTTGGCATGACATGGATTCTGAATCCCTAGTCTTCATACACATACATACAGAGATCGATGGACTTGATCCATCGACTCTCAATTCTCACATTCGAAATGATCATGAGAAATTTGGTCTTTTCTATGGCTTTGTTGAATAGATCAACGTATGTTCTCATGATGGTTTCGATCGAGAAAAAAAATAAAATCTGAAATAGATGTGGACAAAAAGTCACCAAAAAATAAAGGGAATTGGATAAGATGGAGAATTGAGCGTTTGTGGAATGAATTCTCAGTTTTATTATTGATTGATTCTTTGCATCATTCGTAAATTCCTTTCAAGAGAACTGAACACTCTTACTCAACATTTGTAACTCAATATTGCTCAAAAATATAGCTTACATTATTCTCACAATTACATGACGAGTGTTCTCTTATTAGAGTTAAATCATACGTGGCTATGTTGCATGGATTTTTCATGTCAGCTCTGATATGTTACCAAAAATGTCCAATTAAAATTGTAGAATAGAGAAAAACAAAATGAAATTCTTTTTCACTATTCTATTTACCGCTTCATCCACATTTTTGACTACCCAACAAGCGTCTAGTCGAGCTCCACTTCAACTTCGATCACCAGCCACTAAAAGTTCCACAGAAAATTCGGCAAGATCTGAAAACAATGCCGAGGTGATTTGAATCCAAAAGATATTCAAAAAGAATTTTCCTAATATTCTTTCCCCAATTAAAAATCCTGAGAATTCATCTATTATTCTCTCAATTTCCTTCCCTTTCCCTACAGAGACCACGAAAATCATTCAATTTCGCAGAAAATATTACCACAGACTGTATAAATCCTTCATACGATGATGGTTCCAAAGCTCTTCTTGAATGTGAAAGCTATCTGCCTCCAGGAGTCAATATATCGGAACTCATCACAACCCCCGAGCCAGATGGTGACTATTTTCGAGGTTATCGGAAAGATTCAATGAATTCCAATTTTCGTCGTTTGAGTAAAGGTAAAAGGTCAATCAGGTGTATGCGAAGAGCAAGCAAATTAGGAGCTGATGATAATATTCCGCCCGATATTATGAACCCTAAATTGCAACATTGCTTGATGAGAGCACGTAAATTTATTGAAAGATTTAAAAAAGAGGGACCTTGTGACAAGAAGCAAGCTTTTTTTGATCTTAAAGATAAAATGGATCCTGAAACGTTTGATATCATGAAAGAATGTCTAGGTCCATTATGGGAACGTGGTAAGGGCACTTTTAATAAATGCTCAAGTTTGTTTGGCCGTCGAAAGCGAGATCTAAAAGCAATGCAACGATTTCAGCGTTATGCCCAAAGGCCCAGAAACGGCTGTTATTATGGATTCTTGGATGTTTTTAGTGGTGATATTTTCAATTGTATTGGTGGTGTTGTCGGTATGGCTGGTCATGTTGTTGATGGTTGTATTGATCAAATATTATAAACTAATGGCTTGAACCGGACCTAAATAAAAATTTATTGATTTGATTATGTTTATGCTGAAATGTTTTTAGCTGAGAGAGTATGAAAGTTTTCTACAACCATTTCAGATATTTCCAATCTTTCAGACAGGATTCAGTATGCTCTCTACACTAACTGTGTGTTTCAATTTATTGCCATTTGAATGATCATAGTCTTTAGATCAGATAGAGATCCTAATTTTAGAATCAGCTTTAATGAAGTTTTTTGATAAGAGATCTGGGTTGATATCATTACTGTATTTCTGGATTTCTAGATTTTGCAGTGTGGAACTTTATGATTATGATTCTGAGCAAGGACTTGACTTTTTTCTCTCTCCCTTTCTCAGAAATCACCGAATTTTGTATGGATGTTTCATGATGAATGTAAACAATACTATATTTCAACTATGAGAGGAATATTATCAATCTACGGGAGGAGCCATTCATAGCAATTCAATTTGTATGGTTTTGACTTTTTATTAGAATAATTTGCAATTGAAAACTTGAACCGAGAAATGTTCATCGCCTTAGTTCAGTGTTCAACTTACAGCGCTAATTTTTCTTTCCCATAAGTTTAAATTATTCCAAAATTGAATGAATATTTCCATCCAATTGAACGAATAGGAAATCCAATCGCATACTGAAATACAGCCCTAATTCTGTTCGATTTGATCCAATTATCATGCTACGTGGATTCTGAACTGAAATTCTCTCCAAAAATGGTTTTTTGAGCAGCGGAGCAATTTTTATCGGAAAGGATGAAAATTTTCATAATTTATCCGTTGATTCATTCATTATTTCTGATTGTTTCTGTACAAACTGAGGAAACAACTCCCCCACCAAGACCTCTCACAGATCCTACACCAACAAAACCACCAAAACCGTCAACCGAGGTAAAAACACAACAAAAATCGACAATATTTTAATACAGTCGACATGATTCAATCACATTACATGGGATCACTTTTTTAGAAATTATCATTTGAATATTCAAAAGTAATATCATTCATATCAAATCAAATGATGATGAAATTAAACGAGTCTCATAGTTTGAATGGTGATTTTTCTGCCCAATAATCTCCAATTCAGAGTCGATTCAATCATTAAGTATTCATCACATTGGATTCAATTTGATGGAATGATGATAATTTTTGGAAAATTTTTCTCAAAAATGAGGTTTCTCTCACAGAATCAATATGCTCGATTATGATTTTCTGTGGAAAAAAAAATCTGAAACTTCTTCACTTATCTTGTTAACAGATACCTTCTGATCCTACTCTCCAATGTTTAATGCCTCTGGAAGATGTTGGAGGAAATCTGATTGCTACATGCGAGAGCTATTTGCCACCGGATCTCAATTTTTCAGCTATTGTAGCTGACATACCGCCAGATATTGAGAATCGAAGAGCACGAAGGGCATCTAGACCATGTCTAACAAGAATTGAAAGAGATGACTTTGAAGGAAATGAAACTAATCCAGATATAACATGGCAAGCGATGCATCCAAAATTGAAATTTTGTCTCAAAAATGTTGCAACTTTCACCCAAACATTTAATCAATCATGCCACAATGCCATGGTACGATTTTACAGTATATCATATAGAGAAAGTATGAGTTCGGAACAATATGCCCGAGAAGAGGGCTGCCTTGGCCCATTGCTCAAAAAAGGTGCAGATACAGTGCCCGGTTGTGTTGAAAGTTGGGCAGTATTACTACGTCGACGTAAACGTTCAAGTTATAATCGTGATAATGATGGTGGAAAGTCTGGCAAAGGTATGAAAAGAATACGAGCTAGAAGATCAAAGTGTTTCTATGGACTTTTCGATATTCTCACTGGAGGTATATTTTCATGTGTTAAAGGTGTCGTTGGAATGGCAACACATATACTGAAGCCACAGTGTTTGAATATAATTCCATGATATCGGGAATATGCCATAATAATGCTCATGAAGAAAAAATTGACCAATTGTTTTATGTTCTCCCTTATTGGTGAATACATGAATATTTCTACATCAATTCTATCAAAATCTTGATAACATGCTCAATACTTGCTCATGCATAATTGAAAGGATTTCAGTTCGAGAATATGAAATCAACAAACGTCAAATCAAGTGTAAGAAGACTCGAAAATAGTAGTGATTGATATTTTTATTGTTCTTGTTCTGTTTCTTCTCATTCTAAAATCATTTATGTAACAAATAGAACCTGATGCAATATATTTGATTTTATTCAATTTTTTTTCACTTGGGCTTATTCGGAAAAAAAATTCTGTAACCGTTGAACTTTGATACACCTTTTACAGGGTTTTTTGGTCAATTCTTTCTCAAGAACTTAAGAATTTGCATCATTCACAAGAGATGCAAGCATAATGTGCTGACCATTCCAAGGTGCTAAATGTTTTCTTTTCATAATGGTGATGAAAGGTTATCTTTTGGCCAAATTTCATGGCTATTTGCATGATAATAAGCGCAAAAATGTGGAGGACAAAATCATGAGGTGAGATGGAAAAGATTATGATGATGATCAATGGTGTATATGATGGTCTGTATAAGCAAAAATAAAGAATTCTCTTTCTAACCATAAGATGATAGAATTCGGATCATATTTCAGGAGGAAGGTGGGCATGCTGGAATACATCACAATTGAAGGCATGATAAGTGTCCACGAAAAGTGCATTATATGAGTGTAATAGAGTATTTTGAATGAAAATTACGTGCTAAACTAATTATTTATTCATGATCCAGAGTGGTCACTTCAAGACCATTTTGATGGCGGTGGACAGAGGATGAATTGAGGTGATCGCTTTATGTTAGATCACGAATCATGATATAATGTGTTTGTGTGTGTATATATTATCTATTCACTTCTTCTGGTTAACCCAAATATTTACATATTCATATTCAAATTGATGTGAAATTCAAGTAAATGTATGAATCTTAATTGAGATCATCCTCTATCTCTCTCCATTATCTGATTACTGTTAAATTTTGTGTCTGATGTAATCGAGTGAAAGTGATACCTATCAGCCTTGAACATATATACAGATACATGTACACACATTCAAGGTATATACATCTTCAACGGCAGCTAAATGATACTCTTTTGATTCATCATGATTGATTTTAATTTTAGCTGTATTATTGTTTTTGTGTATAATCAAGATATACTTGATCAAAGAGGTTCACTCAAAAGTTATTCCTGAACACTGCCTCAAATGCTGGACGCTTCAAGCATCGTAAAAAAAGTCACTCCAAAAATTGCAACCTATCAGATTACTCCAGTTAATCAAGAGGGTGTAGTAAAGACGATAAATCAAAAATATTCAAATGAGATGAGTCAATCTTTTGGATATCCCAGATAATTTTCATAATATTGAATAACTGAAGAAGAAGAAGAAGATGGAGAGAGAGAGAAGGAAACTTGGACGTGCCGATCGCGTGTATGTTCGAGCGTGCTGAATATCAAATCACCAATCGAAACATCAATTCAATCTGATATGAGGTCATTTTGGATGCTCATATTTCTCTCACGATTGTGTGTGGCCTGATCGAAGATCGAATGAACTTCAACTGTATACATACAAATGCGATAAAACTTTTCTCACAAAGTCTGTTGACACCATCTTGAATAATAAAGCAAAGAGGATTTAAGGTAATAAGGTTGCAATAGATTATGCTAGTCAAGTTTCCGATTGAGTCAATGAAAAAATGTACACTATCAGTTGGCTCACTTTAAATCTGATAATCTTTCTAAGGTGTGTGTGAATCTGTATGTGTGTATGCGTGTGTGTGCCAAAATGAATACGATCTCTCCCTTTCCTTTACTCCATCAACGTATAATCTGACTGATCAGATTTACTGGAAATCTATCCAATTGTTGGATGAGTCTGAATGAATGGTGAATCCATTCACTATTCAAAACATTCGGTGACAGCAGTTGAACGATGGCCACAAAAGTTGCTACAAACGAAGCGCAAATAAAGGTCAGACGGGCCAAGAGAGAGAGAGAGAAAGAGAAAGAAATACGTTTACTATTCAGATAAGGTCTCGAAAATGCAAAGGATAGACCAATATGCGTGAAACTTACTGAATAGATATCAACAATGCTAATTTTTGCCATAGACATTGACAATTGGTGAATATTTCTCTCTCTCTCTCTCTCTCTCTCTCTCTCTCTCTCTCTCTCTCTCTCTCTCTCTCTCTTTCTTTCTTTCTTTCTCTCTCTCTCTCTCTTCCATGTTCAACAATAGCTCAGTGAGACATCTTCAATTCTTCTTCCCTCATGGGCTTCTTTTCTCTTCGCTGATTCTCTTTTCTAGCTTAAAATATGAATATGCACACAATTTTATGGACTAAAAGGACATCCTTGATCGCCCTTCCATGATCCACTGTCCACTTGAGTCTTCATATGGTCACATAGAACTGGTGCACATTTGTGTCCACCTCGAAAGAGAGAGAGAGAGAGAGAGAATCGATCGAAGTTAAGAAGAATAAGACTCCACAATTTTTGGCCAACAACCATTCCAGATGATCGAACAAAGAATAATAATAATATTAGAAGAATAAAGATCTTGACCCACACTATATTATGTTATTTGAATGATAATTCATTGCTATTGTTGAATCGTGGAGACAAATTTTATTTCAAAAGTGGTAAGATCCCATGTACAGAGTACCATGTGTCGAAACCCATCCCACAGTATTTACACCATTCAATAGATCACAATTTGCCATACTTTTATCTTCTTCTTCCTATTCTTCCTCTTATTCTTCGGCAAACTTTCTTCGACTAACTTATCTTATTCCTATGCAAATGAGTATTCAAATATGCCTGATTTTTCCAATCTTCTCCTGGCTCGTTTAGTCATTTATTATAAGTTTCCCAAGCGAATACTCTAACAATCATTTGTTCGATGAATACAATTTTTTTCTCCTATTCCTCTCATCTCACATACGAGCAGAAATTTCTGTATTCTCATAAACACACACTCGCAAATTTTTCTTCCATTTCCGATTGCCAAATATGCACAATTTTGAGCCAATCTTATCGATGGTAGATATGAATCAGATGCCACTTGAGAGAGATTTAAAGTAAATGAAGATGAATCTCAGGGAATAATGTTTAATCTTCTCTTCCGATTATTTTTATTCCTCCCTAAACGAGAAGGATCACGCGAAATATTTTTCTCTCCATCTTTCTATCTATTTCTCTATGTTTTTTCCCAAATGAAATCATACATTCCAGGCCATTAATGATGATGCAAAAATTTTCATTTGAAAAATGATGGATCACTTTGAATTGTAAATATTATCTCAAACTTGTGTGTGATCGAAAGTGAATTTAATCGAGAATTATTCACATTCAAACAAGTGTAAAGTTTTTTTCCTCAACTATTCTTCATTATTTTTCGTATACTATGCATTTAGATTTTTTTTCCATTCTTCTCCAGTTTCCCTCATGAATTCGAATGTGGACTGATAACATAAAAGAAGAGGGAAAGAGCGCAAAAAAAAGAATTCTGCTTCCGAAGGGAAATAATATTCATACACATATAAATTCATTGCTATGATAATAAGTAGGAAAAAGAAAAAGCATAATAATAATCATCATCATTCGACTGGATGATAACCTGTGGGATAAAATCAGCCGACTGATAGGTAGGAGGTCGATCAGAGAGTATTTCGATGAATACTGATGCAAGTCAGTTTTACATGCCAATTGTGGTCCAAGAGAGAGAGAGAGAGAGAGAGAGAGAAAGTAATTAGAATACAGTCATCGACAATCTACTCAATCAAAATTAGAGTGAAAGCTTTACCTTCTCTCTCTCTCTTTCTTTCTTTCTCACTTGTGTATGTATCTTTTCTTATTTTTCAAGCGCCTAACATCTTTTGCCCAGCATCGGCTACACATCAGACCAGAATCCATACCATAATAATTTTGATGGAGAGAGAGAAAGTAACTCACTTTGTGGAGGACACGAGAGAGAGAGAGAGAGAGAGAGAGAGAGAGAGAGAGAGAGAGAGAGAGAGAGAGAGAGAGAGAGAGAGAGAGAGAGAG
>QZCP01000228.1:28896-67003 GCA_003956705.1 Brevipalpus yothersi | reverse complement strand
GGACTGAGGATTGGCGAGATTTTTGATCAAAGAGGGAGAGAGAGAGAGAGAGAGAGAGAGAGAGAGAGAGAGAGAGAGAGAGAGAGAGAGAGAGAGAAAGAGAGAGAGAAAGAGAGAGAGAGAGGAAAAATTTGGAGAGGGGAGAGAAAAAATTATTTGACCAGATAAATTCTTGTGTTATTAGTGTGTGCAGATTCATGTGAGAAAATGATGTCGATTGAATGTATTGATTTTTCCAATTTTTCCGGAAATGTGTGAATACATTTGGAATTTGAGTGAGCTTTCTTTGACAAGCTGAGAGAGATATTTTAAATGAAGTTCTTGATCAGATAATAAGATTGCTTTCTCTCTGGAATTTTATTTTGAGCAATGCGTAATTTTACGAGAGAGAGAGAGAGAGAGAGAGAGAGAGAGAGAGAGAGAGAGAGAGAGAGAGAGGGAGAATTTTCCAATGCGAAGGCCAATGCTAGACACATATACCAGAGAGCTTTCGGAAATTTATCTGAAATGATTTTTATGATGAGATAATCGGTTAGAAACGTGCAAGAATCAGTATCTCAACAGTCGGATGTCTCTCTCTCATCATATGAAGAGAGAGAGAGAGAGAGAAGAAAAAATTGATGAGAAGATGAAGCAACTTGAATCAGATACAAGAGAGAAGAAAAAGTTGTACCGCTCTTGGATGCTTGTGATATAGCCTCAGGAAATCACAGTATTATCACTTTCTTCTCTATGGATCCATGATATTACAAGTCGTCAATGTTTTCAAAAACGTAATGCAACCTTGAGAGGTGCATGAACATGGTGTCTCAAGTCGAAGTTGAAAAGTTTTATCCACAAAGTATACCTCTGGCTAATGTAAAGCGTTCAGGGTACCCATAATATGGTTTTTTCATCATATGATGTTAGACCACATCCCAAGCTTGTAGAAAGATTCTTATCCACACACACACAGAGTCTTTAGTACATAGTGTATATATGTATCGAGATTGTCAAGAAAGAGAAAGAAAGAGAGAGATGAATTCAATTTTCTTTACAGATTTTAAATGATTTGAGTAGCCATCCGGATAATCCTATGTCCCTCTCTCTCTCTCTCTATCTTTCTCTTTTCGCTCGATGATATGAAAGAAAGCAGCTTATCTTTAAAAGTCTAAAAACAAACATCCAGGTTGTGGACATGAGGAGGCAATAGGATTATGATGAATCAATGAACTTTAGCTTATTTATTCAGGGGACAAAAATATTTTGCTGAAACAATCTCACTTTCAGCCACAAGCTTTCTCACTTGGAAGGCAATACTTTTTGGAAGGGCATTTCATGATGTGAATCCATATTATACACTGTTGCTGTACAATTTAATTTAGAGTGCGATAAACCTGTGGAAATCGAGAAAAAGATCAAAAAAGATAAATGAAAAAGAGACACCTCTCTGAGACACTACTGGCTATCGGTTATCTTATTTTCACTCTATTCTGTACTAATTTATTCTCATCTCACTTGCGATGGAATTCTCAGTTAAGGCGAATTTTGATAAGGCAAGAGGCTCATGCGGCAACGAACGATTTGGAATGGAAAAATTCTCTCATCCTATTGCCAAGCTTTCTCATTAACAATATTGATTTACGTTCGTTGATATTTTTTCTCCAAGTTTTTCATTCAATCGAAATTAAAGTTTCCAATCCTTAAAATTTTTCTTCTAAAATCAAAACACCTCAAAGTTAATTGAAATCAATCAAGCAAGCTACTTCGATTCGCATTAAAGCTCGAAGATCATATCATAGCAATGTGAATCGAAAAATCTTCCACAGACCGTTTTTGGAGCTGGTGAAGAGAAGTTTTCCAGCATTTTGGGCATAAGTGTTTGTGTTCATCAGCAGAAGCTGGTGTTGAATTCAAATCAGCCAATTTTCAATTCACGAAGTTATATTTCGAAAGGTTTCTTTTCGAATGATCTTCGTTGCCAAACAAATATCACGATTACCGAAATTAAGTCTCAGAATCGATAGTTATCAGTGCACTGGCAGATTCATTTCTGCCTGATTCCAGAAACGATCGATGACTCCTATTTTTTGGCAAAAATTATATATTTTTTCGTCAGTGATTGATGTTATTTGAAGATTAATGACCACCTTCATGTGGGCAAATGAAAGATTTCTTCAGCAAAACAAAACTTTCCTGATTCAAATACGAAAATCATTCGAAAATGAGTATTGAAATGAAAGCTGCCATCTATTCATGTGAATTGAAACAGTGTTCTTAAAGTTCTGAAAGTTTGAGTCTGAAAAACAATACTGTCTCTTACGGGAATATGGTCTCCATCCAGGAGATGAGACAAAATCTAACCGTCCTCTTTGAAGACTCATCAATCTTCTCAAGCACATATTCGATTCACAATTTCTAGGTTCACATCGCTGATTCATACATATGAGAACAGTCAATCACTTCATCATAGATGAAAAATAATTCCCAAAGGTCCGATTCAAAAAAACAATCTGGCGAAATACCTGAATGGTTAATCAAAAGTGAGAAAAAGTGTGCAGATCACAAGAGATTCGTGTGAACAAGTGAATTCACTCTAAGGTCTTCTTTGAACCTTTTTCAATTGGTCCTGTCTGGAATTGAGTGAATAATGAATTAAATGGATCGCATGAAGGGCTTCGTAAAAGGAACAAGTTTTTATGCATGTTGCTTCATTTCTTCAACCCATAGAAGTTTATGAAAAATTATCAATTGTAAGAATAGAGGATCAGATTGAATCTTTTGATCAAGAAGAGGAATTACAACTCTCAGTTTGCAATAGAATCACTGCTTTTCGAATGATAACGATGAATGACAACTCTTACCAATCTTCTTAATAATTGTCACATTGGCGCTAAACTTTCACCAACGTTTAGATTCGATTAAAAAATTCTGTATACTAGCTCCTATTTACGGGAATGACTAAACTTTTGGGGCGGGAATCAGATATCACATTTGAGCTGGATTCACGATAAGATTCCTTCGAATCACATGGGATCGAATCAAAAAGTTCACTCTTTTTGAGCAGCTCTGCTTTCTTTTGAGCTTCTAGCCTTTCCAATAGCTTGGCTCTTAGCATTGCCTCCTGTTCGATGAGTAATTTTCTTGCGTTTTCAGCTTCCTCTGTGCCATTTGTATCCTCTTTGAGATCATCTTGCGAGTGACTCCTTTTTGATTTATGAGGAGATTTATCTGGCTTTGGTTTAAGTGGCTCACTTTTTTTCGAAGATTTATCTTCGGACACTTTCCTACGGTGATGCTTTCTGCACTGTTTGGTGCTTTTCTTGACAGATTTCTTTGATCGCTTGCTAGAACGACTTTTGGGTGAATCATCGTCATGATCATGAGTTCGTTTTTTTCTCAACTTCTTGTCTTCGGGGCATTTTTTGAGTAACTTGTCAGCTTTTTTCGACATTGATGATTTCTTATGATCTTTTTCGTCAGAATTTGAAGTTTTTTCGATATATTTCTTCTTGGAAGCAGTTTTATCTTCTCCAGAAGACCTAGATGAGCTCACTTTATCTTTTGATTCTTTTACAACTGGTGGACTATTCTCTTTTGACTTTCTATTCTTTTTGTTTTCTTCGATCGAGTTTTTTTCTTGAAGTTTCTTTCGCTCTTCTTGTCGAAGCTTGATCATTTTTTCACTCAAATGTTTAGTTCGATCAAAATCAACATTTATATCATATTCGATATACCTTTCATGCTCATCGATCTTTTTGATTAATTTTTTTGCCGTGAGGGTTTCCATTGCTCGAACGAAGCCAATATAATCTCTGTACATAACATACACATCGAAAGTTAAAATCTCATTGAAATTGAACCTCTTGAAACCATTTTCAATTTTAGGTTCTTCTAAACCTGCTGTTTGATCGAGGTAAGGTACGTGGAAGCGTCTTATTTCCCCAAAAACACTGAAAACTTGAAGAATGAGAGGAATGCTCGGTTGATCTCCTCCAAACCATTTGATTGGAAGACCTTCAATGTGCACAGTGTCCGGTCTTAGTCCAGGTTTCATTTCATCCATCTCAGGATTTTCTCGAAAATATGCTTCCCATTCTGGGCGAGTTGAGCCCATTTTAAGTTTACATGCTCGAACTTTCAGAGAATCAACGAAACCACTTAATTTGATTGTTGATCGATCTAAAATACTTATCACATTTTCTAGAGCAGATTTACTAGGCAGTTCACCTTCGAAACGAATAAGTTCCAAAGATGTTTTGACAACTTTAAGATTCTTGAAAAAATTAGGACGTATACGCTTTTTGAGCTTCTCAGACACTTGCCATGTACCAATACAGCTATTTGGAACCTTTAAAACTGGTAATGCTACACTGATGGTGATCTTCGAAATTGTTCGCAACCAAAAACCGAGAGAAGCATGTAGCTCAACAGAATCCACCAGTGAGGAGAAAGGTTCTGGTCCTGGTTCTTTGTTATCATCATCATCTGTTTTAGGAGATGGCATAGCTGTAATTGATAATCAATTAATTGAGTAGCAATATCAGCTGAAACTTTAACCGTTCCCTTTCAATTGACCGGCACTCCTTTGTTCACTGAGAGAAATTTCACTTGACCATTTTCGGTCCGATTGATAGTGAAAGTTGTTTCAAAAAAATTACTCAAAATTGATTGTGATTCAATAACTGAATAACTTTACACCCTTTTTTGATGAAATGTTCTTACATTCAACATTCATCAAGAATATTTCCTCTTACAAAAGGATATTCCAACAGAATGTTTTCAAAGTATACACAAAACAGCTGATACACTATCATGCATGAAGAGAGGAAAGATATCATGAGGAGAGAGAGCACAGTTTGGTTTGAAATGTTTGAAATCAATTAGAGACAATGACTTTCCACATTCTCATGTTTACCATGAATTTAATATTGATCAGAACATTTAAAATAAATTCAAATGATTTAAAGAAAACTCATGTCAAAGATTAATGAATCGCAAAATGTCATCACACCATGACTGCCCTCTCGAGTGAAGTGAAATATAAACATAAACACTTGCACGTGAGTTTGATAATATATTGGAATTTTCTCTCTTTAATTGTGATTGTGTTGATCATCGGATTTTTGCTTTTTGTTGATGACCACTATAGAGTTAATTCTCGTTTCACTGATTGATTCGATATAATCGTCCATTTTTCTATCATCAAATTTGTGCTGAGAACTTGGTCATTCAATATGGATCGAAATGATCAAAATGAGGAGATGAAACGATTGAGGCATGAAATTTATAAATTTGCCATGAATGGCCTGGAGGCTAATAAGAGAACAAAAGCTAAAGAATCTTTGGCAATTAGCTTGGGAGCCAAGGTAAGTTCTTGCTTGATAAACTCAATTTGTTGAATTGATGATATTCTTCCCCATATTCAGCCTAGAAAGTCTTCTGCAATCAATTATAAAGAATTGATGAAGAAAAGAGCAGCCGAGAAACGTGCTCCCAAGGATGGTCGAAAATGAATGTCTTGTTGATCTGAAATTGGCGAGAATTAACATATAAAGCTATCGGATCAACATATGGATATGACCATTCCCATCGTCAACTAGTTTGGCTGATGCATCAATAATTCAAGACAAAACTCTCTTAATAAAGGCTACTCTTTTTGAAATTCTGTAAAAAATTTTTTTTCATTACTTCAGTTTTTTTACCATTTTTCTCTTTTCGATAAGCAACTTTGCCAATTCTTTCGCAGAAATATTGTTTTGCAGTCGAAGAATTCAAATTCTGAACTTTTAGCTCTGGTTATGTATTTTCCAGGAAAAATTTTATAACTTTACCAAGAATGAAAATATTTCATTAAGAATTTATAAAACAAACATGAAACTATTCAGACGAATCAGTTGAATTGGATGATATCTTCTTCAAATAGTTCTCATAGGTCATCAGATTATCTTTTTCGATTTTAAAAGTTCTTGAGTTTGGTAAGATGATAGCCACATAGCCCTCTGACCAAGGCTGGATGAACATTGGAAAAAGATAACATAACGAATGGTTATGAGTTAAGTTTTCAAACCAAATTCTCGAGTTTAATAAGTTAGGCCCCGATTACTCACCCTTTCGTGGAGTAGACTTGGTTGAGTCGAAAGCTTTTCATTAACTTCTATCAAAGTTCCTTTCATTCCAGCGAGCAAAACATAAGTCGCCTCCTGTTCACCACCGGTATGGACAACGCAAATTGGAGATGTTTCAGCCACTTTTTGACCTCCTCGCTTTGATTTACCAGAAACTTTATTGTCCAGTCTATTGAGTTTGTAGTTAACTTGAAAATCAACCTCTTTTATCACCGTTCCGGGTTTGAGTAGCGGATGGGCTGGAGCGATTGAAACTACCCCAATCCTGTAATAGAAAGTAATGAAATGTCAAACTCTTGAAATATTCTAACCAACCAAGAATCGAAAACTAACCTGTTACTATGAAAAAGCATACACTGATCACCACATAAGTAGCCTGATGTAATTAATTTTCGTGCAGGTTGAGGAATAAAAAAACGAGGTTCAAAATATCGTTCAGTTATTGATAAAAGAGGTGGAAAAATGCGATCACACGGAAGAGGATAGGAATCTTTTTCTGGAGGTAAAACACTCTCCAAGGTTTCATCCATCTTGATGTACCAATCAAATTTGTAACTCAAATACCCTAAAAAAAATCACAATCAAATTATTTCGACTATCATGAATTGTTCCGATGAATCATGAGGCAACATGCAAAGTTGCAGAACGAGGATTCAACAGTAACTGCTTACTGAAGTATTGGACTCATATCTGTTGATTCTCAAGAAACTTCAACTGATCATGATCAAGGAAATTCAATTCAATTTCAAGCCGCTTTCTAGCACATGATTAATTTGATTTGATCTGATTTTTGATTAAATTTCATCCCTCTTGATTGTGACAGTTCGTATTGATTAACTTTAGTGATGACTTCTACTGAATCAGCACCTGGTGTTGCCAATGAATTGTCTTCTGAGGTGAGGAAATGCGTTTAAACTGGTGCAAATTGAGTTATTGAATTTGAATGTTTTTTCAGGTGGCAGCTATTAATTTGAGCAAAAACGAAAATGTTGAGGGAACACAAGACACCTCCGCCACCAGCACGACCACCACCAACAAAGAATCAGTACCAACTAGCAATGAAGAGGAGAATGCTGATTCAGCATCGTTAAGTTTGATGAGAAAATTAACTCGAACTCATCTGATTCAATCGAAAAATGAAGTAGAAATAACACGAAATGATCCCAAGTCTCCATTACACTCTGTCAAATCATTCGAAGAGCTCAGAATGTAAGTGTTGATACATCTAGTAGTGGTGATAGAAGTTAACGAAATTGATCACATCTCTTCTTTCAGTCCAGAGGAGCTTCTCAAGGGTATCTATGAGATGGGATTCTCGGCACCAAGTAAAATTCAAGAGCACGTACTTCCCGTTCTTTTATCCAACCCGTAAGTTACCTGTGAATCATCTCTTTCCATAATGTGTAGATGTCAGCCTTCAAATTGAACCAGATTTTTTTTTTCGTTTCATTAACGCATATATTTGGTGAATCTCTTTCATAGACCTTCAAACTTGATAGCTCAATCACAATCTGGTACCGGTAAAACAGCAGCCTTCCTACTTGCCTCCTTGTGTCGGGTTGATGAAAATGAAAACTATCCTCAAGTTTTGATCCTTTCTCCAACCCTTGAGCTAGCCCTTCAAACTGGTGAGCATTTGTGCAATCCAATGTGATTGTCTCAAAAGTTTGATTATCACTGTTTTTTTCCGTTTTCAGGACAAGTTGCTAAGCAGATGGCAAAGCATAAATCCAGCTTGACATTTCGTTTCGTGATACGAGGGGTTGATCTCGCTCGAAATGAAAAGATCACTGAGCATGTTATTCTTGGAACTCCAGGAAAAGTGATGGATGCAGCTCTTCGCTATCGCAACTTTGACACCAAAAAAGTGAAAGTCTTTGTACTCGATGAAGCTGATGTCATGATAGATACTCAAGGCCATAGAGCACAGTCTCTCAAAATTCAGAGAGCTTTATCACCAGATTGTCAAATCATGTTCTTCTCAGCAACATATGATGACAATGTGATGGAATTTGCTGAGATGATAGTTTCAAATCCTCTAGTTCTGCGACTTAAGCGAGAAGAGGAGAGCCTCGAGAATATAGATCAGTTCTATATTGAATGTAATAATGATTACGACAAGTACAAAGCGTTAGCTAATCTTTTTGGTACCCTAACAATTGGCCAAGTTTTCATATTTTGTCAAACTAAGAAATCTGCCGCATGGCTTGCCAATCAATTGACCAAAGATGGCCACTCAGTTGGCCTGATTACAGGAGATTTAACTGTAGAAGAGAGAACTCAGATCATCAATAGATTCCGTGAAGGAGTTGAGCGAGTTTTGATTGCAACCAACCTCATGGCACGAGGTATTGACATTGAACAAGTAACTGTTGTCATAAATTATGATTTACCTGTTGATATTACTACGAAAGATATTGATTTTGAAACCTATCTACACCGAATTGGTCGAACTGGTCGTTTTGGAAAAGCTGGTCTAGCTTTCAATATGGTTGATTCTCCAAGAGCCCTGGATATGGTTAGGAAACTGGAACAGCATTATGGTCGAAAAATTGAGAAACTCGATGCTTCCGATATAGAAAAACTTGAGGAACTTAACAAAGAATGAACTCCGTGAAACTTTTTTAATTGAACGTTTCAATCACTCACTCTTCAATGCTTTGAGATTTCTCTTCAACATAACTTACATACATGGATTGTCATCACTATTTTAAAGAAAATATCAGTGAATTAAAAGTGAATGATTTAAACATAATTTTATTCAAAGTGTATCAATTGAAAAAAGACCAATTCCAAACTCTTTAACTCATCATAACTTCGAGTTGAACAAGCCTAGCGTTTATATCTCCAGGCATACGATATGGAATCATACCAGCATAAGTGATTAGTAGTCGAGCCTTTGCCTTTAGCGATTGTAATATGGCTTCCTTTTCAGTTGTGTTGCTGATGATTCCAAATTTGTTCGACGCTTGAGGAGTTAATGCTTTGAGTTTCTTGTATTGAGCGTGTAGTACTGACATGACGGCCACTAAAACTTCTGGGATATTTCTCCTAATCTCTTCCGCATAGGATCCAAATTCGTTTGCCTTGGTATCAACAAGCTCCATTTTGAGTGGGATGAGATTAAGCTTCTCAATGGTCTGATGTAATAAGGAAAAATTAATTTAGAAGGGTAAAATGTAAGAAAATTAAGAATCAAAAATCAAGAATTTTTATATACCTCCATTGCATCCTCATATTTTTCGGTGTGATAGTAGTCAAAAAATGTGATGAGATCTAAGATGAGATGAAAAACGCTGATAAGTTCTTTGCTGGCATTATGGCTATACAGATGATATCTTTCGGCCAATTGCAGTGCGACTGCTTCCAAACGCTGCTTTTTTGATCCAGGAACCTTTTTCGCAGCAATTAAGGGATTCAAATGCTTTATGAGAAGTTCAACAGCTTTATTGTCTTCTGAGGCCAAATCATACAGGTTGATTGCCTCCTCAATCAGACCACTGCCTTCGCAATCCATAGCTATTTGGGTGATGACACTTTTCGGATTATCGTGGTACTGATCGATAAGACCTGGAATTCGATTTCCATCGTTGATTTTATAACCTAACACCAGGTCATAGTCTTTGTTTTCTCTCAAGATATTTGAGAGAGATGTGATAAAGCGATCAGGAGGCGGAATGCTACTATCTTGTGATGACCGATTCCATTTCATCATCTTCAAAATATTTGTGTAATCATTGGCTGAATCTTTGGGTGTCGGGCTGATGGCATCATCTCTGATTCTCAATCGAGGAGTTGCCACTTCTAGACTAGTACCTGGAGTCATACTTGCAGAAGAAGTTCCTTCCTTATCTTCACCAACCAAGGCACTGAGGATGGCAACTTTTTGACTTTCCCAATCTTTCGATATTTTCGCCCAACATTTGTTGTCCATAAGCTCGAATGTACGATTTTTAACCTCCTCAATGGCGGTGAGAACAGCATTCTCACGCTCATTTCTCAAGAAACCGTGTATATCGCTCACTTTAGCCGATTCAACATTGGATAATTCAGCATTCAAATTTTCCAATTTTTGATTAACTTTCTGCAAATCATATCCTTTCAATCCCAGCAATACCGATGCTCGCACCTCATTAGTGTCTCGCGATGAATGATATCCAGTTCGTGTCCACAGATTGTGGCCCACCTCATATAGCTGCTTAATATTACGCTCAATTCGCGGGAACGGAAGATCAATTTCAGCTTGTAATTGTTCCGCTTTCTGTAGAAGATCATCAAAATTTGTCTCCATCATGAAGAATAGATATGAAATTGCGACTATTCCAACCCAAAACACACACACACACTTGTTACCCAGGTGTTGTTGTGAGCAGTAGTAGCACTTGAATCAAACCACAGCGAGTCGATGAGCCGATGACGATGGTAGTGGTGATGATGATCACTCAAGGATCACCCGACGACAATCGTATTAATAATTATGATCAAAACAAATCACAAGGTTTCTCGGTGAGAAAAAGCACGCCACAATATCTCAAGCCGACAAAGTCAACAATCATCAACCGTAATTCTGATGGAATTTTTATCGTTTCACCAGATGGCAGTGAACAGATATGCGCAAAGCAAGTGCATAAGATTAATCAAGTTTTACGAAAATGTTTTTCAGTCCGAAAATTTTTCAGATTAACAGCATCGATTAATTAATTGATTCTTATCATTATCGCTAATAAATTGATTAATTAATAGTCAATATTACTTTCTATACAATTGCACAGTGCTGAGGGAAGTGTATCACCAAGGAAGACATCGTATGAAGCTGGAAAATATCATTACAAAGTAAGTAACATTTCTTATGCTAACACCCATATATCCGTGATAAGAGGCTAATAGCCCACCTTTTGGTTCTCAGGAGATGAAAATAGCACTACTTAATTGCTATAAGAGGTCCCAAAGTATTAATGAAGCGCTCAGTTATTTGGAAAATGAAGCGCAATGGATCCTCGCACTGAATGAACCAAAGGTCAACTGGCAACATACGATAAATGAGGAATTGGTCTCCTTCCATGGAACACATTCCAAAAACTTGGCAGTCCTAACCAACATGGCAGGCTGGACCATCTCCTTCCTGTCTAATGAATTTGATGTGGTCATCTTGGAAAGAAAAAGTGGTAATCAACGTATCTTCTTCTGCGCCACGTATTACAACCCAAAAATGACGATTGACCAGGTTAAAAAGCAAACACAAGTTATTCATAGCCAACTAAATAAGTTCCGATCATGCAGAAGAATCATCGCTGGAGATCTGAATTCCTGCAGCTATTTATGGTCAAACAATGAAGAGAATAGCAAAGGGATGATCATTGGAAACGCCTTAATACATTTAAAAATGATCAACGTGGTTGAACCTAATATTAGGAGCGCCAGAGTCAATTATCTCACAGGTCAGCCAAATTGGATCGATGCCATCTGTGTTGACCACTTCTCTTCATTAAAATGTGTGGAAAGTGGTGCGAAACACATCACATCTAGTGACCACAAGCTGTTATACGCCACCTTTGCTTGGAAGCCTCAGCAGTTTACCTTTGTCAGCAGGAAAGCGGTCACCAACGAAGTCCAAAAGTTAGATCTCAGCTTCCTAATTAAGCCATGGGCTGGTTGTGCTGATGCTGACAATAGAGCTGATAGATTACATAGTATATTAGCTGAAGTATGCGAAAATTCAATTCGAAAAAGCAATAAGATTTTCAGAAAGCAAACTCCTCATTGCTTGAAAATCAGGAAAACCAAGTTACAAAGGTTGATTGCGAGATGTAAAAGCAAAGACAAAGTAAAAGCCGCGATTTTGGATCTCAAGCAAGTAACCAGAAAAATCAAATGGTTCAGAAAGGCGATCTCCAGAGCAAGTTTAAGAGTCAACTTGGAAAAGTTCAGCCCGTGGTGGGCGATAAAGGAGCATGTTAATCGACTATTCTTCAGGAAAGTAAATTGTTTCGATCAAGATGAGTTCCGATGTAAAGTCGAAGAAAGCCTAGATAGCATCAAGTTACACTACCGCCATAAAAAACCAGCTGATGAAACATCAATTGAAAGAGATGTTATAATTCCTCTAAATGCGAACAAAATAGAAAAATCTTTGCTTCAATTTATCAAGAAGAAAGAATGCAGATATGATGGATATGTTTCGTGCAAGTCACTATATGAAGTTATGAATATTCACGCATCTGCAATAATTAAGTTCACCCTAATGTGTCTTAGCAAGAGCTACACGCCAAAATCAATCAAAAAATCAAAAACGGTCCTCATACCTAGAGCGTGTGGTACAAAAATGAGACCACTATCAATAATGAGCCCGCTATACCGGCTATTCGATTATGTCATCCTCTTATGGATAAAAGAAACATGTCAAATAGATATTGAATATCAGTTTGGTTTTCTCCCACAAAAGAGCATCTTCGACTTCTTCATTAGACTACGAAACATCATAAAAAGATTAAAGAAGATGAGCTCTGCTATCATGATCAGTCTAGATCTAGCAGATGCTTTTGAGCGTATCTGCTACAATTTTCTACGATACGCACTAGCATCAGCAAATGTAGACTCATCACTCATCGAGGTAATCATCCAACATATGATGCATAGATCATCATACATTGATCTTCATGGTACCAGATTGTGGAAACATTATGATCGAGGTGTGCCACAGGGATCTGCAATTGCCCCAATATGCTTCTCCATGATGGCTAAAGTTCTAAATATAATTGAGGATGATTATACCAAGTTACTGATTTTTGCGGATGACATCAATATCATCCTGATAAGCAATTCGAAAAGCAATAGATGGTCAATAGGAGAGTATCGGGTTCAAATGCTATTAAACATCCTGAAGCTTGGAGATCTCCACATCAACACAGACAAAACCAAAGCCATCCTGATACAAAGTGGATCAACAAGGTTCTATAGTTGGGAACAAGATCAAATGATTAATATTGGTGGTAAAAGCATAGAAATAGGGAAAGAATGTAAAGTTCTTGGCATAAATTTAAGGCAAATGCTACTAAGAGGATCGGAGCAATTAGTCACCAGAAATGATTTGGTGACCAACTTGAGGAAAAAATTGGCTCAACTAAAGTATTATTCGAGTAGCATTCAAGGTTTAAAGTTGGAGTGGACCCAGCTCCTAATTAATGCTATCATGGTAGGAACAGCTAACTATTACGGTCAGATACAACGCATCTTCTGGGACTGGGACTCGTTTGACAAACAATGTACAGAAGCACAGGATGTCATAGGTGAAGCAGTAAAACTATGTCTGGACCTGAAAAGACAAATGAGCCATCAATTCTTATATTATATGTGCTGCAAAAGATCGCTGAGCTTGATAATTGATCAAATCCTTATCAATCACAAACTAAAATTCACCGACATAGCCAAGGAAGCCTGGTATCCACACGACATCTGGAAACCAAAATTATACGGAATCAGCCTTATTGAGGACAAGTTTCGATGGGAGCATCAAGTTGATAGAAATATTGAAAGCAGCTGGAGTAAAGATGCCTTTCCTAATATTAGATATTGGAGAAAAACCTATCACTCTGACCAATGGTTTATGGTAACGTTCGCAATTGATGAAGAGTCAGAAGAACATCCTTTTTATTTTAGATTTTGGGCCCCTAACTCATCATACCTTGACAACATAGGGTATGCGATTTATGTGGTATTACAACCTATCATTCATCATTTTAAAGAAAGTCACATCGTCATGGAATGTGACTACGCGCTTGCACGTCGAATTACGAACCCACTAAAGGCTAACAGTTTACACTCATTGACCAAAATGAACAAGTGCAAATGGGTGTTCACCCATAGAATCACTCAGGCCTTCAGAGTGAACTCCATCATGGTCAATACCATACCGAGAGTTGTAGTTTTTCCAAATAAGAATTACTATCAATACTTGAATGTAGCCAAACATCTATTTGAAAGCAGGAAAGCTGAAAATCTAGCCGCAGAAGCTCTTCATCGCTACAGCTTCAAACCCATAGACTGGAAAGTACTAAGAAGAACCGATCTATTGGCGCTATCATTTTTAACTGGAGGATGGAGAAACAACGATAATCGAAACTCTTGTGGGAAATGCAACCAAACGTTCGACACTCGCTCTCTCTTCATAAACACTTGTGCTCATATTCCCGAGTATGAGCTGAAAGGGAAAAATAAAAAGATGGCACTCCTGCAAGAGTTTCGATCTCTAGGTGGAATTGCCAAGCTCGGTAGACACATGAAAGCGTGCATCGATCAACTCAACTTGAGCAATGAATCCTAATTATTTTTCATGTCATTTATCCCCGCAAAACGTAACACAAAATCCTTTTAATACTTTTGCTGTGCAGCCACTCCCAATACAGTCACAATATCCACAAACAGTGCCTCAATCTTCATTTCAGCCACCCTTTTTTGTTCCTCAAGCATCCCAATTTGTGTCACCACAGTTTCAATTCGTACCACCGCAACCTCAGTTGGTACCGCAACCACAATATTTTGTGACACCTCAGGTATATCAGGTTCCAACTATTGGCAATCCAGTGATTTCAGCTGCGAGTGGGACAGTGAATAACAGTGAGAGTGAAGTCAAGTCAAAAGGAAGCCGCAAGAATCAAAAGAGTAAGCCTAATAAACGTCAAAGAAGAAATTTAAGAAGATTCGAAAATGCTAGATCCTCTAATTTGCGACATAGCCTTCAGTCTAGATCAGATACAAGAACAGCTAGACAACTCTCCGGACGGTCTTCTACCAGACCTTACGTTAGTCGAGAGTACGAGCGTTACCACCAACGCTCAGACAGAAGCTGGGTCAAGTTCAATGCCAATAGGGAGAGGTTTCAGTCGCGCAAACAAGAGGAAGGCAGATTTAGAGCTACTGAAAGGAAAAGAAGAGATGAAAAAGGTGAGAGCAGAGATCGAAAGAGAGAAAGTAAACGTCAACCCAATGCTCCAAAAAATAAAACTAGAAATGCTGCGAGAAAAGAATGCGATGACAATCGCCATTCTCCAGCAGAAACAGGAAGCCATTCAAATGCGAGCAGAGCTAGCCAGAGCGAGAGAGGAGCAAAGAAAGGACAGGGATCGATTAATAAAAGAGAATCTAAAGATCCAAAAACTAAGAATGGAAATGAACCATATGAAAGTGAGGAATCAGTTAGAACTCGAATTGAATCGATTGTTAAAAGAAAAAATGAGCTTGAATCAGGAAGCGGAAATGGTGTTGACAGAACAGCGTCAGATAGCCAACGCTTGGAAAATTTGCCCAACGGGGAAAGTTCCAAGTCTAACGCTGCTAGCACTGAAGGCAGTGATCAAAGCGAAGGAGACATCCATAAACAAGGATGCTCTCAACCTCAATGTGCTGGAAATCCTGAGAAACAACACATCGGTTCGGATCCAGCAGATGAGTCAACCAAGGAACATGATCCAGATAGCAGCCCCTCGATGCAAGACTCACAGGCCGATCCAAACAGTTCGCAACTGCCAGCTAATGAGTCCATCACAGGATGCGAACCGCAGCTTCGAGATAATGAGCTCCTCTCAGAAAGAGGCACTCAGATTCAAACGCATGAATCAGACGCACTCACAATTGAGCCTTCCACCGATGATAAAGTCCAATCCGAACATGAGAAAGCTCAAATACAACTACAGCAGATTCTAAAGACCAAGAGGAAAGTTACTGAGTCAGCGTTAGATATCCTCATAGCGAGTACCAAAAGCAAAGAACAAGCAGAGGTTCTCGCAAGCCTGAAACGCAGATTTAAAAGTTCGACAGACATCAACAACACCATCCCGCATCCGCCTGATAAAAGAAACTTTTTAGACAACACTCAAAAGTAATCCTCTCACCATGACTAGTCCATCAAAACCAAATCGCTTACGTCTAAATAAAGTTCTCACCTGTGCACCCAAACCATCCTTTTTCAGCTTGGAAACTAATTGTGCCCTCCGTTACAACGAATACTCAGTCTACAGGAAGAGTAGAGCGAATGAGCTACTAAGCGAAAGTAAGTTTTACATCGATTACGATATTTTCAAGAGCAATCTCGCCTTCTTCATAAAAGTCATCAAAAAGCTCGCCAAAAAAGAAGGTGCTGTTGTGGCCTATCGCGGTAGAATCACTGTTCTAGAGCCAGAACAAATATACATCAAGGAAAGTGAAAGCAGGAGGATTGAATGTGCTCTATGCAGATATGGAGTGTGGAGTTTAAAAACCTGGATCGGTCATGTAAACCGACTCGAATGCATATGCATCAATCCTGAGTATTATTTATCAGAACTGGAACAGATATTCACGCTCAACAGGTCACAACCGAAAATTGCTCACCCCAATTTACCAATAATTGATCCACTGGCCGATATTGATTGGGATGAGGATATCGAAAAATCATAAAACTTCTACATTTTTTATATCTTTTATATCTTTTATTTCTCATTACTTTGGATTCCTATATTCATAACCACCGCGCTAACAGATAGCAGATGCAGTGAAAAGCCTGTGCAGGAGGCATAAAACTCATTTGCTCCATTACTGTACAACTCAAGAAACAAATAAATATAGCCTGATAGCTAAAGAAGCTTGATATTGGAGGCTGTCTTGGTGTGTTGAAAACAACTCTTTTTGTGTTTTTGTGTGTGTATTTGAATGATATGAATATTTGAAATTGCTGAGAAATTTACTTATTATTTCATTATTATTATATATAGTACATATCATTTAATTCTCATTCATTACCACCACCACTATAACTCACTCATTTGAGCCATAATGAATTCTATTGGTAAATTCATATCTAGTTTCAAGGAATTTTATAGTGAAATAAATTCTGCTACTCTTACTGGGGCTATTGATGTTATTGTTGTGCGTCAACCTGATGGATCATTTGATTGTTCTCCTTTTTACGTTCGTTTTGGCAAGATGGGTGTTTTGAGGAGTAGAGAGAAGATTGTAAGTAGTTCCACTTTTTCTTTCTTCCCTTATTATTATCACACCAAACATTCACACACTCACACACATCCACAACAACAACAACACCAAGCCATATATCCCCCTCAAAACGAATCGAGCTAATCTGATTGGCTGGAATAGCACTTCTTCACTCCTTTCTCTGTCTCTCTTTTATACACTTGATACTCTGTTGAGAGAGAGAGACAAAAAGAAAAGAGTGGATTGTGTAATACTATTCTTGATTCGATGGGAGAGATCAGCTTGATTGTGGTGGTGATGATTTACGAATATCAAATTGATAATGGAATCATGATGATGATGATGACAATAATCAATGATTTTTTCTTCTAATCATATGCATCGATAGGTTGATATTGAAATCAATGGTGAACCAGTAGACATTCACATGAAACTAGGAGACACTGGAGAAGCTTTCTTTGTTGAGAGGGTTGAAAATCAAGATGGTTCAGTTCCTAGTCATTTAGCAACATCTCCTATTCCAAATGACTTGGGCCCTGATTATATTGGGCAACAATTGGAGAAAATGAAACTTAGGGACGAAGAGAGTTTGGACAGTGGTAATGATAGCATGGACAGTTTGGTTCCCGAAACTGAGTTGGGCAATAATGATAACGCACTACCAAGGGAATGCAATACTGAATCAAATAGTCACCAACCACCACAACTCACTTCATCACGGTATAAGAAAAGCTTGTATCTTCGCTCAGAGCAAATTGAAGAGCTTAATTTGAGACCGGGTTGCAATGAAATAATATTCAGTGTGACAACTGCATACCAAGGAACAACTAGGTGTACATCTAATATCTACTTGTGGGAGCATAGTGATAAGATCATTGTGTCCGATATTGATGGTACAATAACAAAGTCTGATATACTAGGTCATGTTCTTCCAGCCATTGGAAAAGATTGGTCTCAATATGGAGTCGCTAATTTATTTCAAAAAATACAAGAAAATGGTTACAAACTTTTGTATTTATCTGCACGAGCCATTGGTCAAGCTCAAATTACTAGGGATTATTTGAAAAGCGTTCGCCAAGGAGATCTCTACCTTCCTGATGGGCCTCTATTGCTCTCACCTACTTCCCTCATCTCTGCATTCCATCGGTAAGGGGAGTCATTTATTAATGAGATTCTTCTTACATTGTTTATATTTTCATTCTTTCAGGGAGGTTATTGAAAAGAAGCCTGAAAAATTCAAGATTGACTGTTTAAAACAAATTCAGCAATTGTTTCCATCAAACCCATTCTATGCAGGTTTTGGAAATAAGATCAACGTAAGCTCTTCAATTGATCTAAAATTGATCAACTTTTATATTAATGTTTCCTTTTTGATCTCATTTTAAACAGGACATTTGGGCTTATAAAGCTATTAACATTCCGCCTTGTAAGATCTTCACAATAAATCATAGAGGAGAGCTTACGTCAGATTTTGTGAGCTGTTGGAATTCTTCGTACGTATTTCTGCATACATGTTCACCGAAAACTTTTCCTCCCACTCTTGACTCATCTCTCTAACTTTCCTTTCTCTATTGCAGTTATAATTGTCTGAGTAATTTGGTGGATCATATATTTCCCCCGATAAGAGATCATCAGGAAGAAGAAACGGACTTTTCATCTGAATATTGTACTTTTAATTACTGGCGAGAGCCAATATTAGAAATAAACCCTTGAAAATTAAAGAAAATCTGATTTTTTTATTGGAAATATTCTAAGCACTCATTTTCAATGCTCTTGTTATTTACTTTTCTTAAATATGAATTCATTACCTTTGTTAATCGCATTTTCAAAAGTTTATTTCATCTATGTTCTCAAGTAAATGTGATTGGTTTCGAGTATTTACAAAATGGAACTCTGAGCCTCGGTCATAGTTACACCTTCTTCCAGGACCTGACAAGTCTCATCTTAAGCGAATGATAAGAAAATATGTCTTGATAATTTTTTGAATATTTTCAGTGTGAGTTCCTTGATTTTGGCTCTGATTTTGCTAGATTAGTGAGGTCAATATTTTTTCAAGTAATAGCGAAGAAGCTATCATACCGGATATTTTCACTGGTCGAAAATATTCTCGAATGATAGCTCAGTGGATAAAAATATCTACCCGTCCAACATGATGCATGCAACCATCTGACTCTGTCGGGATTCTGGTCGAAAATTTTCTGCTCCTCGATTTTGCTGGGAAGAATTTCAAAAGTTCCAGTTCTTGTTCAGAAGCTAATACAATTCAGCAAGTTTAGAGAAACTTATCAACACAAAAACAATTCCTCAATTCTTGAAATCTGGATTCTTTGGAATCAATTCATTTGATGAGATTGGTTAATCTTCTTAGCTATATTTAATTCTTACCCATCAGGAAAAATTGTCGATAAGCGATCGAAGCATTCCAATAATGATGTTAAAGAAGCTTTCTTTTGAGTCATCCGAGGAGAAGGAAGACGATTGGCTTCATCCACCCACGGGAACAAATGCTTGCTATAATTAAGACTTTGAATTGGTAAACGAAAACTCATCGAACGTTAAAAAAAGAGAGAGAAGATATGACTTTTCTTCCCTCAGGCACCCTAACCGATGAAGTAATCTCTCTCTCTCTCTCTCTCTCTCTCTCTCTCTCTCTCTCTCTCTCTCTCTCTCTCTCTCTCTCTCCACGACGGTGCAAATGCATCAATCCCGGAACTTTCGATTCGCCTCTCAGCCTGACTCTACAAACCCTTTACCTCGAACATTTTCACTTGCAAGCCAACAAGTAATCTCTCAATTATGAAGATGGTTCACCTTACTCCATGGATGTGGTGTAAAATGTCCCGAAAATCGTTTTAACTTCTTCAAGGTGTACACACTTTTTGCATGCATCGTGAGTCCTCAAATCGTCAATGAGCTATTGTGTTTTCAACTTCTCTCGTTCTTGATTCTCTCTGAATTTATCGAGAGAGAAAGAGTAGAACTTCCAGTCCTCGTTATTGTTTTATTTCATTGGTGAATCCTTTCCGACAGTCAAGATGTTGAATGGAAAAAGAATTTTCTGAAGTGTTTCCAATCATTGAAATAACTCACGCTGTTCTCATCCGGATGAGTTGAATTGTACTCTTCTCTCTCGAGCATCTTGGAAACTCCTTGGCATAGAAAAAAAAAGATGCCAATGAATTGTAGTCAGTTGCGAAGTGGAGGTGAAAAATTTCTGGACTCCAAAAATATGCATAGTGTGTGGTCACCGGATGAAAACTCGATCAAGCCAACATGTTTCAAAAGGTAAATTGTGCAAAAAATTATCTTTTCTAGTGGATTTTGAATATAGTTGATTTTTTCCACTAAATCTTCTGCTCAGTTATTCTTTTGAGCTTGTATTCCTCTTATCAATTGATTTGAATTATCTTCATTGAAATACTTTGCATATTCTATCTGATTTATACCGTTTGAATTAAAGTCCAGATCTTGAAACCCCTGAAATAGCCTGTTCGTTCAACTTTTGAACTCCATTCTGCTTTAAAAATGTCACCCCTATGATACTGTCAGCATAATAGACAAGAAGATCCTAAAAGTTGAATCAAAAACAGTGAGAAAGTTTTGTTAATGAGAAACGCTTGCTTTTCTTCGCTATCAGATCAATCATCAATCGGATCAATTAGCAATATGATCAATCAGCAGAATAGATATCTGATTGTTTCTTATTGATAAGTATTCTCAAAATGTTTTCCCACGTTCGAGATGTAATCATGAGAACTGCTTTTGATCAATCAATGGCTTTTGATTATGTGATGCGAATCACAATTGTTTCTTTTTAGCAGCTAATAATCATAGTTAAACGTTAATCAAACGAAAGAAAATCAAAATTTCCAGCCATCTTTTTCCTGTTCGATGCAAACTTTCGAAAAAAACTCTGAACTTCCTAGTGCACCTAGTGCAATTGAGTCAGAGCAAAGGATTCATTTTTTCAAGACTGACTCAACGTCAACCTGACTCCAATCAGAATGTGATGAGCTGTCTTAGACTAGAGAATTACCCTCGATTTTGCCTACACTTCAGAATTCCAGAGATTGGAATGACAAGTACTTCTCTCATCATGGAAAAACTGGAGGCATCTCGATATTATCCTGAAGAATTTTGCATGCCTGCGTACCTCCGTTGCATTTGCAGCTCAGTGATTTTATCCATGTGAATTGGTGACAAGGTTATGATTGAAAATTCTTTATCAGAAGAATAGTTCACTCTCTTCAAGCGAGAAAATCTTTCACCCTTGCTTTACCACGCTCAACGAGCATTCTGGCTCAAAATTGCAAACTTCGAGCAAGCTCAACAGAGCAAAGTTTTTTCTATTATTTTTCAGCAATAGAAGTAAACCTACAGAGAAAGAAAGAGAAAGAAAAAGATGGAGAGAGAGAAAGCAATCCATATTCCTTCGTTCATAGATTCTAGATTGAAATGAGATTCTTATGAGCGTTACAGATGAATTGAAGCAGTGAATAAGCATTGCCAAGATTCTCACATTCTTGACTCTTTTCCACTTTATCTTCGGTGGGTATTCTTTTGAGATGGACTTAGGAATGACTATAAATGTAAGGTTTAATCCCTTTGCTTCTTCTCTAGACACTCAAAGTGTGAACTTAAGATGAAATTTCAAATCTAATCCCTTCTTGGAATGAAAAATTGGAGCTAGAATTCACTGTTTTGTGTAGAAGAAAATGAAAGAAATAGAAGATATAAAGAATTGAAGTGAAGAAACATTTCAATAAAGATTCTATTAGGAACCATTCTACTGTTTCTCAGCATTCTGGAGAAATAAACTAACTAGGCATCAATTACGAGTTGCTCACTGCAACAATAGGTATCGTCTATTGGAGGAACATTATCATCTTCTGAGTTTACTACTGGGAAAAAGAAAGTGTACTTAACCTAGACGAAGAATGATCCAAATGAGTTTGAAGATAGAATTTTGATCCTCAAAAGTTTCAAAGCTTCCTTTCAGAGGTTTCAAATCTCCCAGTGACTGTAGGATTACTGTCTATTGAATATGTTGAAACACGCTCTTCAAATCGATTCTGAAGCTTGCCAATTGATACTTGCTAAATATCCTAAATATACTTACATGTATACATGTAGGTTTGTATAAACTGTCTTGATCTTCTTTTTTGGCTATCAATAATATCTTCTCCTTCTTTCTTGTATCCATAGAATGATCCTACCCTCAGTCATTTCCAAAGGGCTATTTCCTTCAAGGTCAGAAGAGAATCAAAAAAGTAACTGATTTTCTTCCTTAATTTTGATCAATATCGAAGATCAATTGATTCAATCTCTTTTTCTGTAGGAAGATGAATTTTGGAAAAATTTAATTTCAAACCCATAGTAATCTTTGCTAGGGAAATCAAGCCAGAAACTTACTTTATCTCTGATCAAAATTGCCAAAATTAGATATTTTGAGTGTTTATCGATCGTAATCAAAAATATGCAAGAATACTCTCTGGATGCTAGAAGGGAAATGATTCAACTTCACCCAGAATTTTGTTTTGATTAAAACCGTCATGCTAAGCTGTGTTTCAGTTCTCAGTTTCAGGTTGAAATGATTGAGCTCGCTCAAGTAATGCTACTGAAAATAGCGTATTTCATTAACTTGTCCCTTCACTAGGAAAAAAACTTATTCCTTCTCTCTCTCTCTCCTTACCTCTCTTTCGCAAATTATTGCCAGAAAATGGTTTTTCAAGCAACTGAATCCTCTAGCTAATTTATTCATTGAGCTTCTTTGCACTTAATACTTTTTTGGTTGGAATTTCTTCTCTTTGAACAAAAACTCTAGATATTCACCCATACTTTTCACACTCTTCCTTTTCCTCTTCTCTATTCTAAATTCTGATATTTTATCTTTTGAGAACATTCTATCTTTCAATAGGCTCAGCCGACTTCCACTTTTGGGATCCCGATTCTATCTTTCGATGATATTATGTCTTTTCATCTCAACCGTCGTGCTGGCTCTTCTTCTCGGATATTGTAAGTACTACCATTGACAATGAATATTCTCTCAGCTGATATTTGAAAGCCCATGAAAGTATTTTCTCAATTTACCATCGATCTAGCTTCTAGTCAATGAATCTGACTCAATCTAAGCATTTTTTAGTCTGAGTCAGAGTCTGCTATTCGTCATAAAACAATTAAGGAACAGTAATGAGAATAAAAATTTATATGAAGCATAACAAGAGAATATTTCCGAATTTCTCCTAATTATATCATTTACACTTTCCGGTAGATGCAATCTTGTTGAGAGGAAAATCTGATCATTTGCTAGACAGAGTATGCATAACAAATTCATGTGTTCGATCAGCGGGATCAATACTACAAAAAATGGATGCTGAATCGGATCCATGCAAAGATTTTTATCAATTTGCTTGTGGAAATTTTTTTCAAACAAAATCCGTTCCTGATGATCATATAACTTATGGAATTCTTCAACAAATCGAGGAAAGCTCATTTATTGAAATGCGCAAATTTCTAGAGTCTAACATAACCGATCTCGATAATGAAGCAAGCAAAAAAATGAAAATGTTCTATTCTTCATGCTTACAAGATAGATGGGTTAATAATGAGACACGAACAGTGCAATCTCTTGTGGATTATATCAGTGATTTTGGAGGCTCTTGGTCATTAATAGAGTCTGATGGCATAACATCCAGAAAAGAGGAGGAATATCATTTGGAACAACGATTATATGCTTCGTTTATGTATCAAGTTCCTGCAATCTTCAAGATTTCGGTTCTCAGCAGCTCTAATTTTCCATTCCTACAAAATGTATCGAAGAATTATCTCTGTGTAAGTAAGTCTATCTTATACGCTTGATGATGATCCTGTCTTAAATTGTTCCATTCATTTTGATCATGCTTCCAATTATGATGTATATACAGTTACAAGCTGGTGAAACTCTTATTCAAGAGGATTATCTGGCAAATCTCAATGGTTCAGAAAGATTTTCTCGATATAAGACTGCTTATCGGGAGTTTATCGAGCAAATTGTTCAGAGAACAGCTTTAGTCTTAGCGGGAAAAGAGAGACAAAATACCAAGGAAATCAAAAAAAGGCTTGATGATATTTTGGCTTTTGAAATTGATTTAGCAAAGGTGAGCTGAAGTTCATGATTCTCTCTTTGACTTTTGAAGACTGTATATTTGATTTCTTGAGAATTTTGGTGATAATCGCATGCAACTTAATATGTTGTGATGGAAGTCAATTTTTTCAAAGGACTCCGTATCATCATTCAGTTTCCTTTCTCTATTATTTTCTAGCTCTCTATCCAAGAGAATAACGGAACGATTGATACCAGCAATAAATCAGACAAAGTAGTATGGATGAATGCTACTCAATTAAATGAAGATTTTCCCATATTCAATTGGTCTGAAATATTTAAGTCTTTAAGCAATGCATCTGGAGTTCAATTGGATGAAATTTGTATCGAAAATAAGGACTTTTTAGATGAATTGAGTTTGATAATGAAGAAAAAATCACGAAAAATTATCAATGATTATATATGCTGGGCAATGGTAAGTGACTGAGAAGATTCAAATCCAAATTTTTGCTTAAATTTTTTTCACTTATCAAAGCTCGCAAGGTTCACAGAATATCTTGGCTCACAATTTAAAAGATTTCAACTTGATTTTAAGCGTAAAGTGCCAGATACTCGATTTTCAGAGAATCAGCGAGTATTCTTTTCAAGATGGAAAGAATGCGTCTTTTATTCCTCTCGAGCATTCAAAGCTCCTGCATCACTTCTATATTGGCAACGAAAAGGAAGTTATGTTAGCAGAGCATCAAAAAAGGTAGAGTATTCCTTTCTTTCTCTCTCCCTGGAATGGAGTATATTGGAATATTCAAATGTTAGACATATGAGAAGAAAATAATCCAACAAATCAAATTGTTTTTGGAGTAGGTCAAGGACATGATTGAAACAATCAAAAATGCTGTCTATACGATAATTGATAATCAAAAATGGCTAAATGATTCCCGAGTCAAAGAGAGCATAAAACAAAGAGTTCGACAGAGTGAGCTTGGCGTTGGCTTTCCGGAATATGTACAGCAGGGAAAAATTGTCG
The DNA here is from genome assembly GCA_003956705.1 of Brevipalpus yothersi. Taxonomy (NCBI): domain Eukaryota; kingdom Metazoa; phylum Arthropoda; class Arachnida; order Trombidiformes; family Tenuipalpidae; genus Brevipalpus; species Brevipalpus yothersi. The sequence continues at coordinate 41,826 of QZCP01000228.1, read as the reverse complement.
ATGAGCTATACAAACCTCTCAATATTGATATAGATGAAGTTTTTATTAGCAATTGGCTGAATCTTGCACAGCATCAACAGATCATAGAGCTGTCTCGTCTCAATCAAACTCATGGTCGAAAAGGCGATTGGCTACTACCACCAACCGAGGCAAATGCTTTCTATGATTGGGACTTGAAATTGATAAGTAAGTAAGAAGAGTTATATGAATAAACAAAAGATATTGCATCGATACATATTCCATTCGATTGGCATCCAACTGAGTTCTTTTTTTCCGCAGTTATTCCTATGGGCATTTTGCATGAACCATTCATAAGTGAGAATAGACCAAGGTAAGGTTTCCAATACCATTTTCCGGTTGAAAATGTTTCCTCACTCTTTCTCTTGTTTTCTCTCGTTTTCTCTCGTTTTCTCTCGTTTTCTCTCGTTTTCTCTCGTTTTCTCTCGTTTTCTCTCGTTTTCTCTCGTTTTCTCTCGTTTTCTCTCGTTTTCTCTCTGAATAGATACTTGGACTATTCATCTATTGGCCACGTTTTGGGACATGAGATTGGACACTCAATGGATAAGGAGCAAGGAATTGAAAATCAAGAGAGCACTTTGGGTATAAGTTGGTGGCCGGAAGAGCTTAAAAATGAATACGAAAAGAGAGCTCAATGCTTCAGCAATCAATTTTCTACATTCAAACTGGATGAAATCAATGAAACTGTAAGTTAATGTTCATGATACATGGATAGCATAAAGATTTTTGCTGGTTATATGCGAAATATTCAAATTTTCTCAATTATGAATCCAAATTGTATTGCTCATGGCTTATGAGTAGTATTGCCTGATATCCTCACTTGAAGTCGAATATTTTCCCAACACCCCTTCAATGAAATTCTTTATGATCCGTTTCTCTTTTAGGTTTCTGGAAACTTAACTTTACTGGAGAATATTTGTGACTTTGTTGGCCTGCAGCAAGCTTATACAGCTTGGAAAAACCTTTCACTCGACTCAGAGGTTCAATTACCAGGTCTAACCCAGTACACCAGTGAACAGCTCTTCTTCCTCCAATTTGGACAAATCTTCTGTGAACTTTCAACAGAAGAAGGCTATCGAAGAACGATAGCACGAGATCTTCATGCACCCGGTGAATTCCGTGTAAACGGTGTTCTCATGAATACACCTCAATTTTCGAGAGCTTTCCAGTGTCCGGTAGGCTCTCCAATGAATCCACCAGAAAAGTGTGATCTATTCCTGTATGATCCACAGCAACCGCAATGATGAATAATCAGTTGGCCTACCAAACTGTGCATGTATTCATTGTAAAACCTTACAAATCCAATTAAAAACCCATGGATTCGACTTCGCTAAAGAAATCTAGAGAGAAGCTTTAAAATGGTCAAATTTGAAAAGTATTCCATACTACACCTTCACATCAGTGTGATAATTGAATCACACTGATACTCCCTTCTTACTATTGATGCATATTCGCTTGCCTTATTCATAACTATCATTGATTATTATCATCATCAAACATTCAACTACCACTTGTGTTAAGCCGTTCAAAATCGTGTTCAATATCAAGTCAAATGGGTGGACAAATTTTAATTTACTCTCTCTCTCTCTTCTTTAATCATAACTCAATTTTATTAAAACTCATCTAGTCTTGTATGTAATCTGATAAGTTGACTAAAAATCGTCCTCATCATACACACTATCGATTAATTATTTATTTGATGGAAAAATTTTCATGATAAAATATTATCCCCAAAACACATAAACTTTCGAAAGGCGCGCTGTATATATGAGAGATTATTTTCGCGGCTTTTTGTTGCTGTATGACTCAATTCAATTTGATGAATGAAAAAACCAGCTGTATTATATCGACCTGGTGAAACTTTTTTTTTATTCTTGATTACTATTATTGTTATTCATCTCTCTGTGTTTATCTTTTCCCTATCGTTGGTATCTGGTTATACTGTAATCTAGCTTCCATGACAGATAGTTCATCTAATCAGTCATCATCATCGGCATCCGAATTTGGTTCCAGTGATTATTTGGATATCAATGACATCCTGTCGACAAGTGTTAAGGCAACATGCCGAACACTGCAGCCACTATTCAAAATGGGTTTCATTGATTGCGCTGCGGAAGATACTGATTTACCTCGAGGTACCAAAATTGAATTGCCACTGTGGTTGGCAAGCTCATTGCTTAAGATGGGTCTAATCAGTATGGAGCTACCTCGTGGCTATACCGAATCATATCGAGAAGTGTTGGTTGCTGATGCTACTGTTGTCAATCTACAAAAACTTGGACCCAATTTTTATCAAACTGGTCTTCACTTGTGTAAAATGTATCCTCATGATTGTCAAGAAATTGCCCAAAGTTTGGTTCGAACTTTTATCGACAGAGTAACCAAGATTATGGATTACTCAACCAGCTCACCATTAACAATCACTTCGGGTGAGTTGGCAGATTCACAGTTAGATATACTATTTCATAGACCTTATCTAATGAGTCATCTATTGATATGCTGGATTGTTAATAATCTAAACGTTTTTTCTCTCTCTCTCCCACATTCTATTATACCCACACTCACACTCACACTCACAGAGATGAGTAATTTTTTACAAAGTATGGATAACAAAGAACGAGAGATCTTTGAACTTGCCCAACGAAGTGTTCAAGATTTTCGTAGATGGGAAAATAGATCAATTGAAAGAGTGGAAGCTAACGAATTGATTGGAAAGCTTAAAAAGCGAAAAAGAGTAGCAATGGAATTGGGTGAATAAAGGGAGATTGATTCCCTACTCTAATGGGAATCATACCTGCTTTCTCGGAATCCTTGTTGATTATGTTTACACTCCCATATCTAGTTATTTTTGTATCTAAAGTTTCGATATCGATTGCCACTGTCTAGGTCATGGTATGCTCACTTCATTAGTCATCATTATTACTCAATATTAAGCAAGTTTTGGCAGTCAATTATTCTTTTTTTAGATAATCTTTTTTATTTCTTTGCTACTAACCACAGAAAAAGAGTACCTCTGCCTGAATCCATAATCATTGATACATAGGCACTATCTTGACTAGTAACTGAGGGATTACATTTACGACCCATGATGTCTCGTCTGAGTACCATTGGCTCAAAATCTGGATCCTCAACGGGAACACTGGAACAATTTTTAATATCTGATACTTTGCTTGCCAGTGTAGATGAGTTATCATGAACAGATTCTTGGCTTGATTCTGGTGAACTCGACCCAGCAGTAGTATCCATTGAGATCTCTGAACGAGTACAAAATTCTTCTTCAGATGAATGTTCTTCTCCTGTAGAACATCTCATTGGTATTGGCACTTGATTATTTTCTTCGATTTTGCCCGTTTTAGCCTTGATGTGTGGATCGATTCCATTTTCTCGGCTGTCAGACTTGGCGTATGATCGTAAAGGCAAATTGAATGATATCGTTGAGGTCGAAGAGTCTGCTCTCCGTTTCTCTGCTGTTCGAGTGACATTTGTGGTCGCTGAAGAAGGCATTGGGTCACCAATTGGAACTGTCTGAGAGGAACAGGATTCAGATCTTCTTCCAGCTCGTGGACAAGTTGATATGATTTCTTCGATTGGACGTTGCTTAAGCCTATCACAGATTTCAAAAGAATTGATAGATTGAGAGGTTGAAGTAGAATTTGAATTTGAAAAGCTCAATTTTGTGAGTGTGTCATTTGACGATTGGTCCGCTTGATTTTGGCTATTGTCCGTTACTTCATCAATATTTCGCTGTGATTTTGTCGGCATTTTGAGTGTTAAATTATGACGTTTACCATTAAGCGGTTGACCTGATAGTGCGGGTGAAGTCAGCGATGAGAGTGCTGAACATGATGAAGATAAGGGCATTATTGTTGGAGAAAAGAGAGGTTTCTGTTCGATTGAGATGTCCTCCTTGATTGGCAATGGTGACAATAGAATTGTATCCACTTTGTTAGGCTCAGTAATCCATTCTTTTTTGAGAATCTCTTCATACTCTAATAGTTGTCCCAGAAAGTGGAAGTTGGGTGATATTGTGGCTCTCTTTGATTTCACATATCTGAGAAAGAGTGGAGCATATCAAACAATTAGTTGAAGTTTGAACAAATATTTAGTAGTATCGATACTATTGTTATTATTAGTCATAGATCTGAGAAATTCCCTTTTTTGTCGACATAGAGAGAGTAATCACATTGATTGCAAGCAAGTGTCAAAAAAATATCAACCAAAAAACAATGATTTTTCCCACACCACTAGACAACTATGAGTAATCATTGTCAACAAACTATTGCGCTTATTATTCATACACACACTCACAATGTGTTGCCCTTCGACATTCTAATTTGGGTTAATTGTACCGATTTGAAAGTATTTTGTGCATCATTATCATTTGATAAGTGACGAAATGAAAAAAATTTTCCCCATTACTCACAAGAGAAGTGAGATAAAAAGAAAGAGATAGGAAAGAAAAAAAAATTACCTGTAGGCGTCATCGAATGTTAATCTAGAATGTTGCATCAAATATGCGATAACAATTGTGGTTGATCGTGAGATTCCAGCAAAACAGTGGACCAAAGCACATTCTTCCGATTTGCGAACTTTTTCTGTTGATCAGAAAAAAGAATCAAGAGCATAAGAAAACACGATAAAAATACTAAAAACAAACACATTTTAACAAATCACTTGTATCATCATTTAAACTTACCCAAAAAATCGAAAGCAATCGGAAAATATGGTATAAGCCGTTCATTGTAACTATCGTTAACAGGTATTCTCAAGAAATGTGATTCTTTTACATGATCAGGCTTTGGACATGTAGTGCTCACGTTAAGTTCGTAGGTGATATTATGAGACTTTCAGGGAAGAGAAGAGAAGAGAAAGAGAGAAAGGTAAATGATGATGAAAATAATTATCATGAGAAAAAGAATAAGAAGGAGCATACACACAAAAACACAGCCGGAAGTAAGAAATAGTTCCATCACCCAGCGGATATGAGTTTATTTATATGATGAAAAATAATTACCTTCAAGAGATCTTTATTGAAAGCATCCGTTTGAGATCCAAGATAGAGAAATGGCAATATTTTGGTTGCTCCAGGATCAAATGGTGGTAAGCATGGTTGATAAATAGATTGTTGATGGTGATGATGATGTTGCGATGATGGCTGCGGTGATGGTATATCACACAATGTTTGATGAGAAACCATTTTCGTTCTATTCGTCGAAATAAGCGCACACACAAACTCAAGTAAAGTAAAGTAAAAAAAATAGGTAAACTTTTGTCGACACAGTGAAAAAATCCGTTAGCCGGACTCAAAGAAATGCATATGCTCCTACTGAGTCAGAGGAAAAGAGAGAAAGAAAGAGAGAGAAAGTGAATGAGAAAAACTTATGAAACTGACTGAGTCAGAGATAGAAAAGAGAGAGAGAAAGCGAATGATGATGATGTGAACTGTTGATCGATTCAAGCGCAACTGATTTCACGATCAAAAGCATTTTCACTTGTTTTCGGCTCTCTCTTCTCTCTCTCTTCTCTCTCTCTCTCGAGTGGCGCTACGAACACACATTGACGCTTCCGGTGAGAGCGTCGATTCACATTGGCCTATGTGAATAATATTGTGGACCGATGGAAGCGGAATTTTACTGTGGATTTTTGGTCTATGGACTGGGACTTTACTCGTGGCACTCTCACACTAGGAAGCGTGGAGAGTGAAAAGCGAAAAGAGCCGAAAAAAGAGAGAGAGACCAATTGTCCTTTAGCGGCTGCTGTTTTTCGAGCCTCTTCCGTCTCCACTTTCTTTTCAAAACTGTGAGAATTTTTCGATCCTCAGAACTCGGAAAGAGAGGAATAGGGAGAGAGGAAGGAAGAGAATGAGACAGAGACCATAACTTGACATTGACCTAATCTATGAATCGATTCAATATTATTATCATCATCTGATGTCATCTGTCTCATCACTGTCTCTCTCTCTCCCTCTCTTTCTCCCCCTTCTTTCCTCCCTCTACTTTCCTCCTTGATTTGCCTTCTGTTTATAAAAGCTGATCACATTGCAAGACTTGATAACTGGGAAAACATGCTGATTCAATTCCTTGCTCACTTTAGATCTGGAGCCGTTCTTTTACTCGATCAAATACTTTGCCCAAGTTAACTAGATTGACTCTGATTTTGCTACGATTCTCCTAGACAAGATCAATGCTACTCACCGTGATCCTAAGGGAGAAAAAGAGAATAGAGAGTATGGTGGCTTGAGGGCATAATGTTCAATTTCCTGATGAATCAAAAAGCATCATCCAAAATGCGCCCAGAGATAAATATATATGTGCTAGGCAAATATATGTGGCATCAAGTGAAAAAAAGGAGCCCTATATTCCCTATGTTCACTGAGTACATCAATTTGGATAGATCCACTTTTGTAGAGAGACTAAAAGATGACGGAAGGATCGATTCGCAAAATGTGTATAATAGTATGCGCCGTGTGGTGGTTATGAAGTGGCAGATGAGTTTCTTATTGAGATTTACCGCTCTGTTATGGCCTTTGAATCTATACCCATTCAAAATGAGAGCATTTTGATGATGTGCATGTTTTCAAGATACTGGAAAAGAGAGACAGAGAGAAAAAGAGAGAGAGAGGAACTATTTCCAGAGCTTTAAAAAGGGGAAGAAAAGTACCCGTATACATATTCGAGGTGATCTGCTTCCGATTTTTTTCTCGAAAGCCTACTTCGATAACTTACGGTATATGAAAAGTGAAGGGCAGATTATATGAACTTGGATCAATAAAGAGCATGATTCTTGCCGTCTTATGGAATCACTTTTTTTCTCCAGATGAAGCTATCTACAAATTTAGCCATAAGACCAGTCAAATGCATGTGCTTTCATGAATGATGACATCTTTGTTTGCTCACAAAATTCTTTTTACCTCCCTCTCTCTCTCTCTCTCTCTCTCTCTCTCTCTCTCTCTCTCTCTCTCTCTCTCTCTCTCTCTCTCTCTTTGGCCGGAAGGACTCAGCTTCCGAATTCCAGAAATCTAAGCGGAACAGTAAGCAGTTGATAGTGAAAAACAGCGATTGACCATAGACATAGGCTAACTGGTCCGGCCTACGAACTATGTTCCCCCGAATAACGGTCCACGAGTAGTAACACAAGAAGAGACCTCCTCGAACTGGATCCACAAGTTCGATACTCATCGAGCCCCTGCGGGCGATAGAGAGATGCGGAAGCTGTGGAGAGAGAGAGAGAGAGAGAGAGAGAGAGAGAGAGAGAGAGAGAGAGAGAGAGAGAGAGAGAGATGAGGCGACCCTATTGTTGCAGCTTTAGATGCGTGACTCATGGCGAGATGGATTGGTGGATGGATGGAAAAAGTGAGTTTGCCAGCTTTGCCGGTGATCAAAACGATGTCGACATGAAAGCTTCTCTTAATTAGAGGAGAGCTGTAGTTGTGACATGAACTCCTCTGTTTCTTCATCTAGGCACCGCTACTTTGTGCTAGGCACCACGCATCGCGATTGATAAGGCAACAAAAGCTTTGCTTTTCATTCTCAACAGTGTGCCATATATATACAGCAAATGAAAGATGTTTGTCGAAGTGGCCGAAGTGGACAAACTACACTGGCTGAGATTTTATCTTCTTGTTAGCTGCACGTTCTAATAGCCGTGTTATTGAGAAGCATCTCACCGTACTTCCCAGGCCATTTTGGCTGATGATGCTGATGGCGATTCAAAGCAGGAATAACAGGAATACGGGGGGGGGGCGAGAGAAGGAATCCAGTAAATTTGCAGCAGTCGGCCTTATTCACAGGCACATACAGTCTGTGGAATTCCCTGACTAAACATCTAGGAACAAACAAAAGTTTCCTATCCAAAAATGATGATAAATTACAAATTTATTCGCATTCTAATGGACTCACAATGTTTCTTGATCTAACATGAGGTAAAACAGAGCAAAAGAGAGAGAGAGAGAGGAGCTAAGTTTTATTCTGATATTCATATCATTGGCCATGAATGCTTGTACTTTATGTTCTCAAGGGGAAAGAGAGAATCCACAGATGAATCTATTCTCTAGCGATTTTTGTTGGATTCCTATTCACATTGGAGATCTGACTCGGAAGGCAGCCTGAGAAACGCGCGAGTTGTCAGTTCCAACAGGCCTTCATTTCGATTGCCAAGTTAAATCAAATTAGGATCACAAGCCTCTTATCCTCTCTCGCCTATGGAGCACTCTCATCGTTTTTTCTCCATCCTCTCTCTCTCAATTCTCTCTCTCTTCTAGGTTCGCTAACAAGACCAGATTATCGTTCCCATCACTCCCTTTCATCGGCCAGCTTGCCACCTTCTCGCCTCATCCTCAGCCTATCGCGCTTCGCCAGCATCTCTCTCTCATCCTCATCTTTTCTCTCTCTTTACCGTCTTCTCTTTCGGATGATCGCTTCTCCGCATCCTTATTGTCCTGCTCATCACATCCACTCGCCATACACTTGCACACACATCCCGAAGTCATCTCATGCGAATCTGATCCACTTTGCTCGAGGTTTGCAATTTTCGTTCTCTTTTATCAGTACTTCTTTGTAAACATCTCTCTCTCTCTCTCTCTCTCTCTCTCTCTCTCTCTCTCTCCTGCTTCCGTGTTCATCATCTGATTTCGAGTCATCCTGTGCGACATAACACACACATACACACTCTCGTGTTCTGTATGGTTGAAGGATATTCAGCGTGATTCATAGACCTCGAATCGGCGAATAGTCCAAGAAAAAGAGCTGAAAATGGTCTTACAAATGATGGTTAAGGCCTATGATGCGATGTGCATCAATTCATAAAGTCTTGCCTAGGAACAGGTAATTGTGAGCACCAGTCAATTTGAGTTCATAAATAATTCAGCGCAATGTGTTGCCTTATGATAAGCGAGGGGTTGCAAACATTTCAGAAAGAGAGAGAGAGAGAGAGAGAGAGAGAGAGAGAGAGAGAGAGAGAGAGAGAGAGAGAGAGACTACCAGAGAGAGTATATGAGCAAATGAGCCGAGAATGGCTGTCTGATGAATCACTCTTATTTATAAATAATTCTTTTCGCAGTCAATATTGGGCAGTGAATTTTCTGATGACGATGATGATCCTTTTGAACCATACTCATTCATTTGATCCACTTTTAAGACCTGTCAAGAGGGTCAATGAGAAGAGAGAAAAAAATCTTGAGGATTAAGATATAAGCTTTTACACAGGTTTTTTTCATACTCTCTTTGCTCATATGAAAGCAACAGACCAGATGGAGAGAAGGTGTTGAACACTATGCATTGAGTAAAGTTTTGTGAGTGAAAGTAGAAGAAGCGGAAGCTAGAACTTTGTACCACATCAATTCGAAGCTCTCATCTCTCTTTTCGATCCCTCTTTCTCTCGCCCATCTTCCGGATTTCGATCATTTGTGGTACATCTCTCTCTCTCTCTCTCTCTCTCTCTCTCTCTCTCTCTCTCTCTCTCTCTCTCTCTCTCTCTCTCGCTGACAAAATCGAGTGACCGCAGGGAATGCAAACCTCCTCATCAGCTTGATATTTTCACAAACTACACGATTCAATAGCGAATACGATCTCAGTTCATCTCATCTTATCATTCACTCTCTCTCTCTTTCTCTTCTTCTCTCTGGAAACATGAACTGGACAAAATGCCCAACTCGTTGGCTGTGAAGAATGCTCTCTCTCTATCTTCCCCAAAAAGAACGCTCGCAGGTCATTATTCGGCGATTAGTCATCATCATGTGTGCAAGAGAGAAAAAGAGAGAGAGAGAGCGAGAGAGAGAGAGAGAGAGAGAGGGCGAATGTCAGGGAGATGGAATTTGAGGTCCATTTTCAATAGTAAAATGTGAATGAATACTGGTCTTATTGAGCATCGATTCCGTTCGCCTCATGAAGCGGCTGGCGAATGTCTTCAGTCTTGTCACTGACAGGCTGGATGTATGAGTGTGTGAATGGAACAAAAGAGCAAACATATAGCATTTGCATTCATCTCTGAGTGGCCTGAGATCTATGACTATGGAAGAAGAGAGACAAATAAGAAGAGAATAGCGATTTTGTTATATGAAATTGGACTGTCTTCTCCTCCGAAAAGAGTGGATTATTGTCATTTTACCCATCTCACAGGCTGTCAGCGATATATGTTGGACCCAATTGCAAGTATTAAAGGATCTAAGTAGAGACATGATGGGACTGTTAAGTCTGTGACACAGAAGTAGTCAATGTAGCTTATCCCGATTTCAATCAATTTCGCCGATTCATTTGTTATAGAGATTTCATCAGAGGAAGGTTTAACTTGGGTAATTTGAAACTAAATCAAATTTTGGTTTGAAACATGAATATCAAAATCATCATTATCATTCCAATGTGACACCAAAACGGTGATTCACATGAATTTGTTCATATCTATGGAAAAGTGAGAGATGGGTCGGATGAGATATGCAGGATTTCCTTTTAATTTATTGCACTTGGAACTTGAAAGAAGAAGGAGTACATTTCGGGTCCTCGAGTCCCGTTAATCCTAGGAGAGAGAGAATGCCTCGCACATCGATCTTCTGTCAATCAAGAGCGGGTCCTATATATGTATGTATACATACGGATTGATGGAAAAAGTGATGCTCAGAAAGAGAGAGAGAGAGAGAGAGAGAGAGAGAGAGAGAGAGAGAGAGAGAATTACAAAGATTGTGTCAGCGCGTCTCACCGCAAATGGGCATGTATGAGTCACACGATGGCTGATCGAAGTAAAATAGTGCAACAATCAAGGCACACAATTAGCTGATTCGGGATTACAGTTAGATAAGCGATTGCATGACTCATGGCCACTCGAGCTCTTTTTCTCTTTCCTCTCTCTCTTCTCTCTCTTTGGGCTCTCTTCCGTTCACTTTCTCTCTCTCTCTATTTAACTGTGTATATGTCTGTTGGAAGAGGAGGCCAAGGCCAGGATCGGAAGCGTCCATGCCGTGGCCGGACGCCTCAGACGGGCCATCGACTGGGGTGACTCATCGTTTCCTTTTTGGTGTTCCCCCTCCGTTTGGCTTCCGTTTAGGGTTACCACAGCTTCCGGTAACGCTTTGCATTTCAATGAGAGAGAAAGAGAACATCGGAAGTGGCATCTTCGATCATATACATACGCTGTTTTGGTCTACAGATTTTTTTTCGAGATTTGGCCCAGTTTCAAGATGAAATCTTCCTGCTAGTTATTCACATGGACGTACACAGATGATCTCTTTCTTCTCTTCTCTTCTCTCTTTCCATTACAGCTCAGAGTATTGGATCGCCGAATCTGTTGCATATTCAATGATTCTCGTCAGCAGGGGTCTTCAATACACTTTAAAATGTCAAAACATATTCGCGGAATGGAGTGAAAAAGGTAGTTCTTTGGCCTCTTACGGATTTGAATATCCGGCAAAATGGCTGATATGATATTGAATAATTGTACATGCATACAGTCATATATATACACACACTGTTTGTTGATGACAGGAAAGCTTTCCAAATATTCTAGATAGAAAAAAAATATGAACCCATCATCACGGCCATCTCTCGCTCTCTTCTCATATATTTCTGGTTGCTTTTCAGAAAGTCCTCCTTTATCGTGTTCGTAGTGGAAAAGAATGGCGAATCATCCTTGATTTGCATAAAATATCATCCAAAGCCACGAGCGACCGAAGAACATTCACCAAAGTCTTGCCATGGCATGTTGTGGCGGGAATGCTTGCTATTGTCGAGAGATGTTGTCAAGCCTCGAATCTTTCTTCATCACGCACGCTGAGAGAGAGAGAGAGAGAGAGAGAGAGAGACTGTTTGTATTGCGAATCGAGCATGATTTTGATCATGGAGACCAAGGTACATGCCACGAGCAAAGCAAAATCCTGTCATTATTCGTAAGGATTGCTCATCCATGAGCAAGCGAACAGGGAAACCAAAGAGGAGAGAAAGAAAAGAGAAGAGAGATGATGAAAGCAGCCATCGAGATAGGGATGCTGATGAGAGAGAGAGAAAAAATTCTAATATTCATCCGCTTCGCAGCAACCGAACGCTTGCATCACGAATATTGTTACTCGAACGGCTGTGTAGCAATCAAAGCCATTCACGCGATTGTAATATTTGATGTAATAGAAATTCTTGAGTAATTTCATTTAACCCGCTCCTCTTTTTATTCTTCTCTCTCTCTCCATCTTCGGAATAGCGATTTGTAGTTCTTATACTTCTTTCGCTTCCGATATTCGCTCGACACTTTCGCTATGGCATGAGTGTGTATAGGATACCAGATTATAGAGCACCATTGTGAACGGTAGTTTTCGGGTGATTATCATCGGCTTTCGAGTTCTTAGATTTCATACTCAAGGGACACAGAGTATTCTCTCTCTCTCTCTCTCTCTCTCTCTCTCTCTCTCTCTCTCTCTCTCTCTCTCTCTCTCTCTTCCCTAGAATATACTGGGCTCTGATGATGTGTCCTACTGTCTCCAGTTTGTATGTGTACAAAAGTCTGCCTTCGAATTAGCTCCGCTCGTGAGACATCCAGAATGGCCCTAAAGTATTGTTTGATTGAAACAAAATGGCAAATTTTGGAAGGCCTTTCCACGCTCAAGTAGGGCACTTATTATGGTGCGCTGTTCATCCAATTTTGGGGCTCCAAAACTTTCGCCGAGATGATCCATCTTTTGGTGATCAGAAAAAAGAGTGGTCGAAAAGCCATCGAGATCTCAATGAACTTAAATAATAATCCAGCGCGTGAATATCGATCAATCTCGAGAAGAGAGAAAGGGAATACTTGGAGCTTTGCGAAAAAGATAAAAGTTCTTCTGTATATTTTATATGCATTAAAGTAAGAGAGAGAGAGAGAGAGAGAGAGAGAGAGAGAGAGAGAGAGAGAGAGAGAGAGAGAGAGAGAGAGAGAGAGAGAGAGAGAGAGAGAGAGAGA
>QZCP01000228.1:0-28448 GCA_003956705.1 Brevipalpus yothersi | reverse complement strand
AAGAGAGAGAGAGAGAGAGAGAGAGAGAGAGAGAGAGAGAGAGAGAGAGAGAGAGAGAGAGAGAGAGAGAGAGAGGATGAAAGCAAGATGATATAATTCGACTTGATGTTATTCAGTAGTTGAGACCTGTAATGGCAAGTGGAGCCAGTAAAAGCGGCCTTCCTATTTTCCTCCTACTTTTACTCCACTCCAAATGAATTTAAACATGCACAAGATTACGGTAAATCCCATGGATGACAACACTATTTGGAGCTATGAGTGATCACTTTGGGATGAGGAGGACTTTTTTCTTTCTCTTTCCATCATCATTAAAGCCAAACGTAAGATCTTTTTTTCCAATTTGAACTCTGACCTCCTCTCCAGTTCATCATTCGACAAAAGTAGAACTTTTACTCTCACTACACAAAACAATCAGAGGTAAAGCTCAATATGAGTCATTGTTATCCTATGTGTATGCATCGATGGTAAGTAAGAGAGAAAAAATGATGAGCTTTTTTTGTTCTCTTATTCATATTGATTTGAAGCTAGAATGACGCAAAATTTTGAATTGTTGTCGGTTGGAAGGTTCAAATTGCAACCTTTTTCAAGAATCTCAAGTTCTGGCAGTTCATTCAGGGTGGAAGCCATCGTTAATCACAAAATGCAAGATCAACTTTGACACTTTCCTTACAAATTGATTCTTTACACATATGATTTGCCTGGCAAATATCGTTAATCTTGACTTTGCTAATTATGTCAGGAAAAATTTAACAATGTGCTTAATCAAACCTTTCAAAGACCCCAAAAAGCCTATGACAATCGAAGTCCAGAGGAAAAGCAAACACACGAGAGAGATCCAATAAGGCTCAATATCTAAATCAATACAAATCTACGATCAGATTACACATTGGTCCATGTCAACCACAACTTCTATGGTCACTCTGGGTGTCCGAAAAGCTCGATCTCTATGTTTGTGCTCGAGTGAGAGAGAGAGAGAGAGAGAAAGAGACACGAAGCTCTGTCGAATACTCATCTCATCGAATTGCACCGATTGCGAGTTTGAAGAGTACCGAAAAATCCGCTGAGGCCAACCACTTCCTTCCTTTAGCCTGGATCTCATGGGACTTTCGAGAGTTACTCTAATCAAACATGCAAATCAGCCCGCCCGTTCACGCACTAATTAGCGCCACCAGAGGCCATCGAGTGGATTCGCGCGCTAAAATCCATAGAGAATCTCTCTTTCTTTCTCTCTTTCTTTCTTTCTTTCTCTTTCTCTCTGCTGACTCACAGCTCTTTTTATCATTCATTCATTTATTCCCTTTCCGTTCTACTAGACCGATGAATCAATCTCTCTCTCTTCCGATTGAGCTGTGAGTAGGCTTTCCCCAATCAATTTGTACCCCTTTCTTCCTATTACTACACTTATTGCGTTACTTGTATTCACGAATCAAGTCCGAAAAATACTCTGTGGCCAACACAGTAGGGGCCAGTGGCTCTCAGTGTTCGACCCCTTGGCCAACTGCCTTCGATTCGAATTAAGCACTTTCTGGACAGGAAATTGCAAAGCTAGAAGACATGAGAGTTTTGAAAGGATTCTCAGCTTAGGGAACGATGAAGCTATCAAAACTGTACCCGATAACATTGATGCAATAAATTTTCATCAAGCTAATCTTGATAGAAAATAGAAACAATGAACTTTATTGATATTGGCATCGAGTTGTGACTTGAGTCATGATCAAAAAGCTCAACATTGGAAGTAAATGATCTCTAATTGATGATTTTATACATGATATGCCCTTTCATCATATTACCAAGGCGTCTACAACAAACTGTCAAACAGACGCCAAGGTTGAAATAGAGAGAAAAAGACCAAAGATAGCAATTGGAAAATGATTCAAAGTCCACACCGACAAATAAGCAAACATGATGTCTACTCACCATCGATTTCAATTTCCGTCGAAATTTGATGCAACATTCTTGCATGTTGATTGATGTGAATTTTCTCTTCTTGCAATAAGACCAGTGCAATTGAATGAATAAATGGGGACTTAATAAGATGCTGGTAAAGTAGTCCGTAAGAGGCAACAATTTTCCATTAGATTCATGCCTGTCCTATTTTTGAAATTCATCAAAGTTTGTCTGAATGAGTCAAAATTGTACTTGTTCCCAACAATTTAACTATTTTTCTGTATCCGAGTAGATTGCCCTCTAGAATTGAATAAAATAAGCATGAAATGAAAAATTTCTCATAGTCAAATTGTTTTTCATTAAAATCATCGAATAAATTAGCAAGGGTTGAAAAACAAGATGCAGACAGTGTCAAGATCTTCTTTTTGAGCAGGAAATTTTCAAACAGTACTTGGATTTTTCTAATTGTTTCTGAATGTCCAGTTAAGATTGGAAGTTAGCGTTCTTAGACGTCTCTCAGCTTACAATCGCGATGTATAATAAGAAAAGTCAATGAATTTTCATATTCGCTCTTCTTCAGTCTTCAGCTGGCAGTTCCTCGTTATAAAATTTGGAGATAACTCATGGCTAATGATTGACATTGATTGATGAAGGCTATCTATTCGACGATTTCAATGAAGTATCAACATCACCATGAAGTATTTATCAAGTCTTACTCACCACATTTGAGGAAAAAGGTGGGAACAAGCAAGAAGATACAGGAGCCTCATTCAGAGCTTAATCTCCAATGTTCGATCAAGATGTTTTGATGTTTAAGATCCTTATCAAGCAGAATTTTGACATCGTAGCAATCGAAATTGGACATGATTCACAGAATTAACTTCACAATTCGTCTTCAATGTGATCATTTTTTAGCTTAAACTTCGACCAATAATAGCTGAGTGATCCGGGCCCAGGCTGACTTTTTTGACGAAAACTGGTAGAATGATTCTGAAAGGGAAAAATCGATCCCCTGGATCTCGAAAACCCAAGACAGAATTCCGATTTTTTCCCCAGGTAAAGAGTTCTCCTTTATCTATTGGAGAAAGTTTCAATGTTATGTTAAGAGAAATGAAAATTTTTTTCTGACAGAAAATTAACTTACTATTTATCGCAGCCCAATGACCAATACTAGCATAGAGATTTGTTACTTGAATGTCTGGGGTAACTTCATTAGCACCAAATAAAGGCTCCGGAATTAAGGATGGTTCTTTGAGATATTCAACTTTTGGTCCCTTCCCTAGCATCCCATAACCCCAAACAAAAACTTGCCCTTTATCTGTATGAAAAATAAGTATGGAAAATATCCGTCTTTAGACATGTCAATTGAAAAAAAATATACAATCTACAATCCCTTGGTCTGTAAGTACGAATGCATTACACTGAGGAGAATTATTCAACTGGTCTTCTATGGAAAATTTTTAAAGAGCATAGCAGCAAAACAATTACCGGTCACAAAGCCACATGTAGTTCCTCCGGCAGCAACTTTGATCACTTTTCCTTTCGAGATGGGTAATCGACGTGGTATATTCAATTGACATTCATCGGTCACCGATTTAAATTGAAGATATTCAGAATTACCCCATCCAAATAAATCACCTTTATCTATAAGGAGAGAAATGAAAAATCATTATCACTTGCTCATGATGATCTTTTTGAGGATAGTTACCATTACAAGCTAAGGTAGCATCAACAGAGCTCGATATATCTACAATCTTTTCACCCTCAATATCACCTTTGACCAGCTCAGGAATTCCAGTATTTTTATAGTGACCTAGACCAGTTTGACCATCAGAGCCCATTCCACAGGCATAAACTTGGCCATTTTCAGTTAAAAATAATGTATGATCTTGCCCACATACAATCTGTAATTGAAATAATGGATCACTACAAAGTCAAACATTCCAATCGTTCTGAGCTATTACCAACCTTGGCTATTTTGCTATCGATATTCTGGATTTCCTCAATGATAGGAAGATTTCTCTGCTGAATTTCATCACTCACAATCGGCCTACCACATTGTCCAAATGAATTGTTACCCATACTGAATACAGTTCCACCGCGATAATCAGACAGTACCACAGTATGACATCTTCCACAGGCGACTTGAGTAAATTTACACCCACGAAACAATTGTGGTATCCTAATGGGAGATGGGGCTGATACAATAGCTAAATTTTGACCAGTTTCAGGATCAATTTGACAGCCCAGCTGATTATTAGTGTTGATACCGGTACCAAAGAGAGTGAATGGGGTAGACGAATGATCAGCAGCAAATACTGAGAAACCATAGCCACAAGCGACATCACGAATTTTGAATGAATGAAAAAATTTCATCTTTCTCGGTAAAGGCCACAAATCTCGCTGTTTACCAATCTCAGGATCCAATAAACCCGGAAACCCAAGAGCACCAGTAGCTGCTAAGCCCCATGTATATATTCGATCATGAACTTTTAGACCAGAATCGGGTGCATACTGATATACTGGCATCTCACGGATGTCAATTTTTTTCGGTAAAAAAGAGCGCGTTGGCATTTTACGGAATCGTGACATTATGAAAAGTAAAACAGTAATATTCAACCAATAACAATCAATTAATTATAAATCACATTCCAAAAGTTTCATCAGTTGTACAAACCACGTGAAAAGTGTGTTGTTATGATATGAAAAATTTGCCGTTATACAGATATCGATACCAATACTTGATACTTACTCCCTCGAACTTCGCTTACTTAAGTTATACTGAACTTCTCACACGAATATCTCTTCTCCTTCGAATATGCTTTCGAATCTTTTTTTCGAATCTGTATGCGTGTGTATGTAGTTCACCAGCGAAGATTTACAGTTATTCTGTTGGAGTCGCCATCTTCCCCTGATTCCATAGGATCGAAGTAGATGATATATATATATGTATATGAAAAGAAAAAACGAAATTAGGTTCTATCAGGATAAAATCTTGATAATTGATCAAATTCTATTTCATTGTCTTCTTCTTCCCTTCCTTCGAATGGAATCTTGCCTAGATTCCGTTACATTGTGACCATGTATGAATTGAGAAATACCATTACCAATGCAACCGATCCAAATGCTGAATGTTTAAAGGAACGAAAATGGTGGTGTTTTCTGTTGTCCAGTATATTCACTTTTCTCGCTGGATTATTCATTATACTCATATTTCGAGCTTTTTCCTTCCTTTGCTCTGGCTCGACTACCCCTTCTTCAATACCAACATCGCAAGCACAAACAAATCAATTGCAAAATCAAAAAGGTTAGTTCAAAAATGATCTACGTATGTGTTCACCATCAACCTTTTACCATACGATCAACATTTCGGATTATACATATTTGCAATTCATCTCTTGCAGCCTCTCCAAAAAGTCCAGAAAGACAACGCCTTAGCGAACAACTGCCACAACAAACAGGTGAGATTAGAAATATTTTTCACTATTTAGATATCAGTTCAAATCCAGATTTTATATCGAAAAGAGAAGCTTCAGAATGCTATCTATAGCTTGATCAGACTCTTGAGATCCGAGAAGATGCAACAGATTCCATCCACAGTCAGCATTCCGCAAACTATGTCAATTGAATCGAACTATGGTATAATATTCACAGAGTTCGGATTCTGATTTATTTTTACACAGGATGTTCGATGCTAAATCGTTAGCGCGAAAAAATATAGTCACATTGACATGAAAATGATTGTCTATTGGTTTTTTCATCCATCTTCTGATTCGAAAAGCCGCACACACATCCTTAATTAAACCTTTTTCTTTTTATTCTCAGAATTAAGCTGGATAACGGAAGCGAAAGATTGGGCTGGTGAATTAATATCCGGTCAATCAGCAACTGGACGCATCTTGGTGAGTTTTTGTTTGTTCATTCCATCTTGTTTTATATCAGAGAGATTTCTTTAAAAAGGCAATGCTCTGCCATAGAACTTTTTGGCATGAAAATTCTGTCTACCATCTTCCTCCAATCTAACATGATTCTCTTCCTTATTCCATAGGTTTTCTTGGTTTTCCTACTCTCAATAGCTTCCCTCATAATCTATTTCATTGATGCATCAAGGTAAGATTTTGCCATTGGCCTATCTTCCATCGAACATTACGCTTAGAATTTTTAGTGTATATCATGAAATGATAATTTTTAACCGGTACTTTTTTTATAGAACTGGTCCTGGCAACGGTATTGGGTAAGTCTTCTCCCCCTCTAAACTTGATACAGTTCCAGAGACATCTTGATTTTGTTTTTTTCAGCTAATTAAGTGAATTTCAAATTTTTGAGAGTTTTTTCATGATTGATTTTATATCACTTTGGCTAACTACACTTTTGTTCCTCTACTGATTAGCTAATCACAAAGACTATCATTTAAAATCATTTGAATCTCAGTCTCCTTCGCCCTATGTTCAGTCCCAAAAAAGTTGAGAGTGTGAGACTGGCTATTTTTGTCATTATTATATTTTAATCACACATCTTTCTCATCATCAAATCAGATGACGATGTCTCACCAGAACCTTTCCAAAATTTGAAGAACGTCAAATCACTTAATGAATCTTTGTATAATTTTTCCAGGGACTCTGTTGAAAAATGTCAAAGTTGGAGCGAAAATCATACACAACAAATTGACTTGGCATTTAATGTATTTTTCATGGTTTATTTCTTTATAAGAGTGAGTTCTTGACCTATTTCCGTTTGATTCAAATTATTCTCCTCTTTTCTATTTATCTCTTGAAATTTACACCTACGACCAGAATTCTCGCTTCCGGTTGCTAATTTTCTCTCAAATTTGGTTCTTCCTACAGTTTGTTGCTGCTTCTGATAAATTGTGGTTTATGCTTGAGCTTTATTCATTTGTTGATTACTTCACAATTCCTCCGTCATTTGTGTCTATATATTTAGATCGAACATGGATTGGTAAGCATTAAAAAGCCTAGATAATTTCCATCATTGTTAATCTTATTCCTCTTCGGTAGGTCTGAGATTTCTCCGAGCACTTCGACTCATGTCCATCCCTGATATTCTACAATATTTAAATGTCCTGAAAACATCATCTTCTATTCGATTGTCTCAGTTAATATCAATAGTGATCTCTGTGTGGTTAACTGCTGCTGGAATAATCCACTTGGTATGAATACATGACATTCATTCCATTAGAATATGACTCTCAGAAACACTGAGACCCTTTTCTAATCAACTACTCCTTCCTTTACTCAAATATAGCTGGAGAATTCTGGTGATTTATTTGATTTTCAGCCTAAACAAAGTCTTTCTTATTGGGAATGTGTATACTTTCTGATTGTAACTATTTCAACGGTAAGCTATCGCATCTGAGTATTTTAGCTCAGTTACTTCCCATCACTTTCATGGAATATCGCTCTGATTGACTGAGATTTTGTAAAAAACATTTAAACTAACTCGATCCTTCTTCTACATTTTTAGGTAGGATATGGAGATATTCACTGCCAAACTGTTCTAGGACGTGCTTTTATAATATTGGTGATATTAGTTGGCTTGGTAAGTTGGTTTTTACTCCAACAGAATCTCATTTCTGGGATTTTTGAATCCAAATTCGTATGAAATTCCTTCTGGTCAATTTTTTTATACGAATCTTCGATTATATCTTTTCTGAATAGGCTGTATTTGCATCTTGTATTCCTGAAATTATTGATTTAATTGGCTCGAGATCAAAAT
Source organism: Brevipalpus yothersi (assembly GCA_003956705.1). NCBI lineage: Eukaryota > Metazoa > Arthropoda > Arachnida > Trombidiformes > Tenuipalpidae > Brevipalpus > Brevipalpus yothersi. The sequence goes on along the minus strand of QZCP01000228.1, from coordinate 20,828 downwards.
ATGGTGGAACCTTTAAGTCGGAGCGTAAAAGGTATGATAATTCTTGCATTCAAATGTCTCTCCAAAAAATGTGCAACGAGTGTTCTCGAGGAAAATCGATCGAAAAGATTCATCACTAATGAACTTTGATTCTTGTTTCAGGCATATCGTTGTTTGTGGCCATATAACCTATGAGAGTGTTAGTCATTTTTTGAAAGATTTTCTCCATGAAGATCGTGAAGATGTTGACGTAGAAGTAGTATTTCTGCACCGAAAACCTCCTGACTTGGAATTAGAAGGTAAATACATCAATCAAAACTTATATTCCATTCCATTAAGGTTAATCCCAATTTTTTGTTTCATTCAGGTCTCATTAAGAGACATTTCACGACGGTAGAATTTTTTCAAGGCTCTGTAATGAACCCAATCGATCTCCAGCGAGTTAAGGTAGGGAAAAAATTGCTTTATATTGGAAAGTTATGCATTGAAACCATAGGAATATTCGATATTGCGAGTATAATGTTCGACTTTGATGTTTTCCACTCTCTAGGTTCATGATGCAGAAGCATGTTTGGTTCTAGCTAACAAATATTGTCAAGATCCCGATGCGGAGGACGCAGCAAATATAATGAGAGTTATATCAATAAAAAATTACAGCGACGATATAAGGGTTAGTATGGAATGAATATTATCTTCCAACTGAATCAGAACCTAACTGGAAAAAGTTCTGAATCCAATTCGATTCACAGGTTATTATCCAATTGATGCAATATCATAATAAAGCTTACCTTCTGAACATTCCATCCTGGAATTGGAGAAGAGGTGATGATGTTATTTGTGTCAGTGAATTGAAACTAGGTAAGTGAACATTTTTACACCCATTTGATCATTTACCTTTCGAATTCGAATCATTAGCTGAAAATATATGATCATTTGATTTTTCACCAGGTTTCATAGCACAATCGTGCCTAGCTCCAGGTTTTAGTACAATGATGGCCAATCTTTTTGCTATGAGATCATACAAGACGGTAAGATTTGGAGACGTTGAAATTTCTATGTTCTTATAGTCTAAATATTCTTCTTTTTCACGATCTTATAGTCACCAGATATGCCATCATGGCAAAATTATTATCAATGTGGTAGTGGAATGGAAATGTATACTGAAAATTTGAGTCTCTCTTTCATCGGGATGACTTTTGCTCAAGCATCAGAATTGTGTTTTCTCAAGCTCAAACTTCTTCTTCTTGCCATAGAAGTTGGTGGAGAAGGTGAATAGAATCTTAAGAATTCTAATTTTGAGCTCGAAATTTATTCCCTTCCCTTGTGCGTCTTCTGCCACTCTATTCTATGCTATTTTTCATTTTGAGTAGACGGTGGAGCTAGCATTGTAATCAATCCCAAAGGAAACCATAGAATACAGAGTACAACTCAAGGATTTTTCATAGCTCAGAGTGCTGATGAAGTGAAAAGGTGAGTAATAATTAATTTAGAAGGAATTGATCTGTAGTTTCATCGGCTATTAGTTATAAAATTAATTCTTTCATGGGAATTTATCTATTTGTTTCTCTTTACAGGGCTCTATGGTACTGCAAAGTTTGTCATGAAGACGTGAAGGATGAAAAAACTATCAAAAGATGCAAATGTCGGAACCGTGAGTAATAAAAAATGGACTTCCCAATTAATTAAGAGAACATTATGGATTATAGTTGATTCTTCTTCAATCAATCGATCATTTCTGACATTTTTATACCACTATGGTGGAAAAGTTCTATTTCGAATTGTGAAAACACTTATTATCCAAATGAGTTCCTTAAAATCCCAATCAAAATTTTATCCTTCACCACAACCCGCATCTAATTAACTACAATAATCTGTTAATTTTTCGATACTCTTATCAAGTCTATCGGAAACTGATCAGATTTATTCATCTCATTTTCACTTTCTATTCCTCTCACACATGAATCACCCTTTTGCCTAATATACCTTGGCTCAAACTAACCGATAAATATATTACCGATTCGATTTTCGAACTATTGATCTTGGGGACTTTTTATTAATCCCTGGGCCATGGATAACATCAATACTTAACATCATCCACTGGTGCACAATTATGATCCTAATCCAAAAAAAATTCACACTCACAATAGCTCATGCAACATTCAAGAAAGGGGTTAGAGCTGTCCAAATTGTCAATAGTAACATCAATAGGAAATCAAGTATGAAATGATTATTCGAAATTCATTATTGAGTCTATGTTTTAACGTGCTTTATGGTTTGATGTCGTTTTGCCTCCTTGGATTTTCGATGATTTACTCATTATCCACCAAGAATTTAGCTTGTAAGGTTACCCATCCTGACCATGTGTCCTTTTAAGCATTTGTACATTCGAAAATTTCGATTTTCTTCTCCATTTGCTTGATATTGTCCTCCATGCTACCATTTGAATGCTAGAAATGCTAGAATCACCTCACCTTATGTATTTGTATTTGTATTTTGGAAGAAAATTTTTTTCGATTCCATGCTCCAATTCTGTTCCCATTTTCGAACTTTGTGGGATCTTTGTGGATTGTCTATGTTTCGGGAATGAAATCCAGAAATTCCTTCCACGTACTTGTCATTGTTGAATTTCGTCTTTCGTCTTTGTGTGCGTTTGGTCTTCTTGAATTTTTGATATATGGATGCTTAATTAATACCACCTGCTTACTCACATACTAACCACTACTTGTATCTTCTTTTCCTAATGTGCTAATTGTTCCCATGTGCTGACATTATTACCAATTAATGGATATAATAGAAGCTATTGGTCTCACTATAAATCATGACAATTATCCAGATGGAACTGTGATAAAAAATCCTGCGACTAACCAATATTCCACCCAGACACCACCTGAAATACCTAAACGACCCAAGCATCGAGGTAATGTAAATCTTCTGGTGCAGAATATTGAAATTATTCGTTTCTATTCAGTTCCTGTTTTTTCTCGAATTGAACTTCAACTCGATAAGATCTTAAGTTATCACTGTTACATTTTTGGTGGATAACTGGTGTATATTGATCTTCTCTAGGATTAAAAATTCTTTCTATTTCATCCTTCACAGATCGATCTGGTGCAGAGCCAAGTGAAACAAGTAAGATACTATCTATTCTGAGAATTGATCACAACAAATTTCACCTTTAATTTTTCACAATCCTAGCTCATCTACTGCCCGCATCGGCTTCCTCTCGTCGATCACGGAATAGCAAAAATGTTGGATCTCCACCGGATGGCCCAGGAACAAATTCTCGGAATTCCCAACAGACTCCAGTTGCCAATCAAGTGTCAAACACAAATCAGCCTTTCAAAGATGTTCATCTTGCATACGAAGTGAAGAAACTTATGTGAGTATCTGTCAGAATATTTCAATTAGATTTGAAAATTAAATTCTTTCCTCAATTTCTCAGGCCCGCCACACGTCCCGGAGGAGATATACCTGGTGGTGGATCTAATTTGGGCTCGGTTCCTAGTGCTGGTTTCATTGATACGAAAGATTTTGATTTCGATAAAACGGAAATGAAGTATGATTCCACCGGAATGTTCCATTGGTGTGCAGCTCGTCCAGTGGAAGAGTGTATACTTGATCGTAATCAGGCGGCCATGACGGTGTTGAATGGTCATGTGGTTGTGTGTCTTTTCGCTGATCCCGATTCACCTCTCATAGGATTACGTAATCTAGTGATGCCATTGAGAGCATCAAATTTTCATTATCATGAGCTTAAACATGTCGTGATCGTTAGTAATGTAGAATATTTGCGAAGAGAATGGAAAATGCTCCAAAATCTTCCAAAAATTAGTGTTCTAAATGGATCTCCATTGTCACGTGCCGATTTGCGTGCTGTCAACATAAATCTTTGTGATATGTGTGTCATATTATCAGCTAAAATACCGTCTTCAGATGATCCCACTTTGGCTGATAAGGAAGCCATTCTGGCGAGTCTCAATATAAAAGCAATGACTTTTGATGATACTATCGGAGTAATTACCGGTACTAATGGTACTGGTCTTGGATCTACCAATAGCACTGCTCCACCATTGGTTATCCAGAGACGTGGCTCAGTGTATGGATCAAATGTTCCTCTGATAACTGAGCTCACCAATGATGCCAATGTTCAGTTTTTGGATCAAGATGATGACGATGATCCTGATACCGAGTTGTATATTACCCAACCATTTGCATGTGGAACAGCTTTCGCCGTCTCAGTACTGGACTCTCTTATGTCCACCACATACTTTAATGCCAATGCTCTCACCCTAATTCGATCCTTAATTACTGGTGGAGCAACACCAGAATTGGAACTCATTCTGGCCGAAGGAGCTGGACTTCGAGGTGGCTATTCAACCGATGAAACACTTCGTAATCGAGATCGGTGTCGAGTTGGCCAAATATCTCTCTATGATGGACCATTGGCCAAGTATGGGGTAAGTTTCCGAATGAAGTGATCAAACTTGAACTTCATTATTATTGGTACTTAAAATGAGTTCCATTGATCCATGCTTTTGATATTCTCATCCACAGGACGGTGGAAAGTATGGTGATTTGTTTTTAAATGCCCTCCGGCAATTTGGAATGCTCTGTATTGGTGTATATCGCTACAGAGATTCTGGTGGAGGTACAGAGGCCTCCACCAAACGATATGTGATCACCAATCCTCCGATAGAATTTGTTCTGATTCCATCAGATATGGTAAGTTATACGGATGGAACAATTTTGATTCACTCAACTCTAATGTCTAACCTTATCACGATCTCTTCCTCTTCTTTTTTGAATAGATCTTCGTTCTCATGCAGTTTGATCCTGGCCATGAATATTTTAAAGCTGAACGTGGAGGTCAAGCAAGAAGTAATGAAGCAGCAGCAGCCATAGGAGCTGGCAATGATCATCCCGGAAAGCTTCCTAATTCATCATCAAATCAGCCTCTTTCTTGACAAATACTTTGTAGTGCACTAACTGATGGACCATATTCCTTCATATGAGCATCATAAAACAGTGTATATCTTATCATCTCTACATCCCATCAATAGGATACACTGTACATGCTCGATTCCAAGTGATAAACAAATTGGAAGGAATATCGGCCCATCAAGTGGTGCACTACGTGATAGTGACGAAGAAAAAATTTTGGAAGAAAATTATTAATCAGACGCCTTTTATTGTACATTTTGTTGTAAATATTGTATAAGCGTACAATTCTATTGTTTTTATTGAAAATATTGGGTTTGAAATTGACATTGAATTGTTCTCTTTTCTTTCATTATAAGAGTATTTGTGGGGAGCATATTGAGACAATTTTCTATGCAGATAATAATAACTATTTAATCATCTTTGTCTTGACAAGTGTGTGAAAGAAAGAGAGAGGAATTAGGAGAAAAGAATTTCGGTTAATACATGGATACATGAATCACATTTTCAATGAGGAAGCAACTTTGCTCCTTCATCAAAACCAATATTCTCAATGATTGTTAGTGGGCTGTGATGTGGGTGGGAAAGGGATAACATTTTCTTTTTTTTTATTTCAGCTTCTCAATCGTTTAGAGATGTCCTCTGGAGGTGATAGACGATCTGCAATTGCCAGCACAGGCTTAACGAATGACCGCTCTTCGAGCGAACTACTAGTGCTAGAGAATCGGGCTTCCTTGATTCGTTGCATAACTTCCGATTGCCTCTCCTCACAGTGCTGTAGTGATGGTGTCCTGGCACAACCCAGATCGATAATATCTTTGGCTGCAAGGTTGATAACCCCGTGAATAAATTTTTCAGCACCGGCAGACTTGGCAGGACATTCTTTTTCCATGAAACGTTTCACTCGGTCCGAGATAAAATGATAAGAGCAACATATATACGGTAATAATTGGTGTCCATCAGTCACATTGTAGCCAATATAGTCCAGCACATTGAGAGCTCGCTCGAGCATCGTATAAGCTTTTCCTAGATTATTGGATCGTAGGCACCCCAGATAGTTGATGACATCTGAGCGATATGAAGAAAAATGGTAAGAATATAGGAGAAAGAGAAGGGAAGTAATGGTAAGAAGATTAATTATCAAGTGATCATCATTTACCTTTACGATGAGATTTGTCATCACAAACGTATTTAAGAGATTCTTTTGCTCCTCGCAAAACTAATCCCAGAATTTGTGATGGAAAAGGTTTCAGGCAAGTTTGATATCTTTTTACCATGTTGAATCCTTTGCGGACTTGTCTAAGCAAGGAAAGAATAATGATGAGCATCAGAGCGATAATGATCAGCTGGTGATTAGTGGACACGGAAGTTGAATCAAACATAGTGGACACTACATACTGTATGTATTATCACGATTTGACACTTACTTGCAGTAGCTGATGATCGCTGTTTCATTTCGAGGAATTTTCGGCTCACGTCCGATGAATAACATTTTTTTCACATATCGATCGGCACGTCCCTGGAATTTGGTACACTTTTCATCTTCTATAGAACCATTGAGAGAAAAAGAAAAACGAGAACGAAAAGAAAAGAAAACTGTTAGGAAAAGCTTTTTCCTCTCATCCAATTGCATATGTAATAATTTTCACCTTGTGAATGGACATAAGCCACAGCACAGAGAAGTACGATGATTAAAGTACATTTGATACAAGATGTCATGATGATGAGTGTATAATTAGGAAAACTTTTTTTGGTATTATTAAAAAGGAACTAACAATCAACAAAGCACACTTTCAATAGAAAAAATATCGTCAGCTTAAGACTTGAGACTCTACTTTTTTTCACGAGTCTTCGTTTCGTCCGCACGTCCCTGTGGGCAAATGATATTAACTCTCCTCAGTCACAGGCATGATATATACCCTCTCAACACACAGCTCCTGCGGTCATGTGATGATGGATGAGGAGGAGAAAGTAAATCAAGTATTCTTTCCAATCAGTATGAACAAACTTGATAAGAAACCAGATTTCGATACCAAAGATGCATCCCATGGATCAAGTTCATTGGTTGAGAAATGAATGGTTCAGGGAGGGTAAAATTCCATCTCTTTTATCATGGTAACGATGCTTATTCTGGACAAACTGGGCTGGTGATGATCGAGAAAATGAAAAATCTTTTATCTTATTATCATCGGAAATTTTGATAAGTTGTTTCACCAGACTCTGTGTGTAGCCAAAAAACTTTGGTTGCTCATGATAACACTTGAATGGAAGCAAAAGAGGAAGGGGCAAAGAATTTTTTTTCTCTTCTTCATCATGCTTCAATTTTGTTCATATCTACTTATCAAGATAATTTCTTATCAAAACTCCTTCTGACTGGATATTCAGCATCTTCGCTTAACTCTTTATTGCCCAGCACATTGGCATCAGATGATACTATCTTTCACTCTCTTTCCCTCTTCCTTTTTTCTTGAATTTATTTTGTACCTGTTTAGTGTTGCAATCATGGAAGATTGATGCTGATTTGTCCATTGGATATTGGATGATGGAACAATAGATGAAGATGATATTATATAATATCGAAGATTCTAGACTGGATGCTTGATTGGTTGAGATGGGAAAATGAGCTAGTGAACTCATGATGCTTATCCCTTGAATACTGATATTTTGTTCATTTCCAACCACTTCTTGTTTCCCTTCTCGATTCTCTGGACATTTTCAAACTTGACTCATGAGAGCAAGAATTGACATTGAGAAGGGCAACTAGCCTTTTCCGCAACTCTTTCGATGAAAATGCTGGAAAGTTCCTTTAAATTCTTCCCTGGAAATAGTTTCTGACTATAAAAAAATTCATACGCAGTCTATCAAATGGTTCATCAGATTTTGAAATTATAGAATTGCATGAGAACTCTATGAATTAAATTGTTTTTATTTCGATCTTGCCTTGCTTACCACTAAAAGATATCAGATTCTGGATTGGTACAGTATCGGAAGTTTTTTTCATGTAGAACCATAGAAAAGATTTAAATTAATTACATATTTGATTAGCAGTTAAAACAATACGTCGGATTTAAATTGAAATAAGTAGGAGAGGGGAAAGCTCTCATATGTTTGACAAGAAACTTGCAAATAATATCTCACATGATAATATCTTTGTTTCAAATCAGAAACAAGGCCAAGAGTTTTCAACTCATTTTCATTCCCTTCTCGTTTCTCGGGGAAAATTTCATCTCGATGAAAAAATCAACTTAAAATTTATTCCACTTGATGATGCCATTACAACAACACTATGCGCTATTGGAGTTTATTAGCCTTGAGTTGTCCTTTCTCTTATTTTTCTTTCGCTTTAATGCTCATTTTTTTAGGCTCGCTTCTGATGTATTAATAGCTGATGAAATCCATCAGCTAGGGCTTGTCATCTTTAATGACTCTATTATACATGTATTTCCCAATAGTGTGTATCTCTCTCCAGGAGAAGAGAGTAGATCTTCCAGATCATTCTTGGTTTTATCGAAAAACTTTCTCTCGAGCACGATAAAGATCCTAATCATTTGCTCTCGTGATTTTTAATTAGAGGTAATATTCTCTTCTTCATGAATTCTCATTATTATTATCAGAGTAAATTTTTGGAAAAATTTACCCTAGGAGAGATAGTTTTTGTTTCCAAAGCAAAGTAGTTGATTACTTAATTAGATGAAACCTCTCTTGAGTAAATTTTAGCTCCGTACTGCTCTGAGGACCAACATGATAGCTATACTTGAAGCAATTGAGGAATTTATTCCCTTCTAATAATCTGATGGGAAATTCATCATTTTTCAAATAGGAGAGAACTGATCTGATGGAGTATTGGAATCTGGAACATGTGATAATTTTATAGGCACTTGATAATGATTGCTTTCATTTCCATGAATTGAGCAAGAAGTGTTACCAATGTGTGATCTACCATCAGGTGGACCACTTATGATGACTGATGATCGTGACGGATTGGGAGATTTGACCATCGATTGATGTGGGTATATGTTACTGTAATCACTATCCTCATCCTCTCCTTCCTCCCCATTCTCTCGACTTTGAAGCTGTCTTGGCAATGATTGTCCAGTTCGATTGACCATCGATAGAGGATGATCACCATAGTTGCCTTGTGTATTGGTTCCACTCGAATCACTAAAAATTCTGGGTGGACTGGGTACCGGTATATATTGTTTTGGAGAACTACCCTGCACATAAGGCTTCGGAAAATGTTGCTGATGAAGGTATAGTGATGACAATTTTTCGGATGGTTTCCGTCGAGGCCGAAAACACCAACAACAAATCACTAGAACTACCAGAACGGAACCAGCAATGGTGGCCAAAGTATTTGTGGTAATGGGCAAAAGTGTACAGTGATCTTCATCACTTGTGTCTCGCTCAGAGCAATTGGGAATTCCATCACAAATCAGTGACTTATGGATACAAAATGATTTCATATCTTGACACTTGGCAGAATTGTCTGATGTGAAGCAATAGTTACTTTTTTCACATTCAAATTTTGTACATTCTCCCTTTTGTGTAAATTTAACCGCTGTCCAGGCTAATTGAAAGCCAATCAGACCATCCAATTGATCATTTTGTGATAGATTGCTTCGAAATTTTACAATCACTCGATTACCGGCTGAAAGGTAGACTTTCTCATCGTGTCCTTTATATGATCGAATATCATTGCAATATTTTTTCAAATTTGATGACTCAAAGAATGAATACTCATAGCCATCGTGGAATGAGAGAGAAGATTTATTGCAATCGCCAATAAGCTGTAATTGGAGGAGGTTGAGATAGATGTGTTGATCTTGTTCAACCCTAATGTGCCAATAGCACAGAGATTCTAGAGGATATTGATCCGGATAATTTGGTGAGCCAATTAATCCTCCATCACCGGTAAGCTCTTGATAGCAATTTGTAGTTTGAAGTATATTAGGAGGAATCACTTCTTTTTCATCAATAAATTCGAACTCAGCTCTGAAACCCTGATCATTGACCACATTGTTGGAGCGAAAGACAATCTCAGTTTTTGGATAGAAGAAAACATTCTCTCCTGGATTCATATTTCCACAGTATCGGCCTCGGAACCGTCTCACATTCAATGAAGTCACCGTTGAAATATCAATATAATCAGTGAGACATCTGCAAGTGAAAATATTCAAATGTTGAAAGTTCTGACACATGATATTCATCAACAAAATTGACCTATCCACTACATAATTCATCTCTTAATAGTGTTCAGATCATAGATTTCTTAAGTTCTGAATCGAAGTCTTTTCGATTCACTTACCCTTTATCGAATTCAGGTTCCAATGAAAAGTGAGTGAACTTGATTCTCAATGTTTCAAAAGGTCTTGCATTAAACACATAAGCACATTTTTTGTCCGATGGATATAATTCCGGCCAATTAGGTGAAGAAAAATTACCTTCTCTCACATGTAAACTGTCGAAAGTGTAATAACAATCATCATCTCCTATTCCTGAAAAAAATAGATTACAAGTTAGAGGTGAATTAGTGATCCAAAGAATTTTCTATTCTTTCTCAGTCTGGAGGGAAATTTTCACCTCCCACTTCTTTATAATAACTGATTCTACATCGAACTGTTTTTTGGGAAATTTTTGCATCCCAATTCTGAGGTAATAGATAGTAATAGATGAAATCTGACCATTTCTTCCCTCTTGATTGCTTTCAATTAAAGGTTTCATCTTCTCTCCTACATTGGCTCAAAAATTTCCCATGATTCACAGAAAAATATCGAGATCAAATTCACTAATTGATTAGAAGGCATTAGAACACAAGTAATAAGACTCACCCTGACTGATTTGGAACGGAATTATTAGAATTAATAAAATCCATAGGGCGCTAGCACGCGCCTTCATTATCAAAGGAAATAATTCAGTCCATTATGACTGGATTCGAAATTTAACAGATCGAATTTCTCGAATTTTAACATGCCAAAAATCTAGAACTGTTCTTCTTCGATGAGGGGGAGAAGAAACGAGTACATGTAATGTATGCCTTTTGTACGTGTGCCTTGCGCAAAATCGAACCTTTTCAACAGCATCAGATTGCTCGATATCTTGTAAGATGTCAAGATGATGCACAAGTTTTGAGTTCTTACCAGTGAAGCATCACAAATTCCTGATTTCATTATGATCGAGATGATAAGAATGAAATAATCATGTAGTTTTGTTCGTGTTAGAAAATTTTTTCCTCAACTCTCCTTGATAAGGATGAAAATTACTTATTATTGGTGAAAACAAGAGCACTCACAGGTGGTCAGTGATTCATGAGAGCGGTAATTCCTGTATTGATCAACTTTGTTTACCAAAACGACAAAAGGGTAATCCCTCTGGAAAGGCCCACTGAGCATTGCCAGTGAATTCCCTCTGTACCAGTAGGTATCACCCTTTCGGCTGAGAACTGTGGAAATTATTGATTAAGAGAGGCAAGAAAGTCTAGAGAATAGGTCTTTAATGATGAAATAATCGATTGAAAGGATCCATTCAAAATGATAGGCCTAGTCAAGGGCCAAAAGGAAGCTTTTAAATGAAGAATTTACAAGTTCAACAGAACTTATTAAAGATATCGTTGAGAACGCTGCCGCATAAGCTCGACCTGTAACTTGGCGATTTTAGAATCTTCGAGGAGTTTTGCCTGAAGCTCTTGATGATGATTACGAGCAAAAGGATTATGAAAATCATCTTCAACCGTCAGACCAGTGGATGATTTAAACCATCTTTTGATGCCTTTTGCCGTCAAATCACCAACATTACTGGACAGGGAAGGACAAGAGTTTGGCTCAGCTGCAACACTATCGTTATTGGAACTGCTGATACTGTAGCTTTGATTGACTTTGGTCATCATCTGCACACCACTACATGGCTCTTGATACTTATCATGACCTCCATTGTGTGAATCAGATGGACGAGCTTTGGTGAGACCTTCGAGGACAAAGGTTACGAAGAATTCGGAAGAGGTTTGATGCAGGTAACTTTGAAGATCTTGTTGCGAAAAGGTAGGCCTCTTGTCACAAAAGTCTCGTAACATTTGGAAACCCTCCTCATTGTTTGGAGTTCCAAGCTTGTTGATGATCGATTTCAGCAGAAGAGCGTCTTGAGCAGATAGGCCGGGAAGCTGAACAGAGGACCGTTTGGATTGAAGGCTGTTTGATGAACGCTCAGAGCGGACTTGTCGGAGGGCTTTTTGCATGTACACATACAGCTCAGTTTTTTCAACATTCGGAACCATGGTGAGGTGGTCGAATATTTTATCCTGGAGATTCTTTATGATGAGGAAAATAACGGTTTTTACAGTTCTCATTGGCACATCGTAGTCGGCTCCATCACCACTCTTCCAATATTCCGGTGGAAATCTTTCGAAGAAGCAATGGATTTCAAAGAGAACCGTATCGATCCAAAGATCGTTGATGAAATAGTCCAAAACTCTGCTCATTTTCCAGATACACTTCATCACAAGTTCTAAAGGCCTACTGTTACGATGCCTTTCGAGAATACTTTCTTGCAAAAGATTAATCAGAGCGGAGAGCATATTGGTCGGATCTGAGAAACTTATGATGGCATTTGCAAGCTGGTTGGTTGACTTGATAATGTGAGAACTATCGGGAAGATGACTTACTCTATCGTCCAGGAGAAGAGATATAACTGTTCCAATCAGTTCTTTTAAAACGTCCCGCGTTATCAACTTACGGAGTATTTCATGCCCGAAAACGAGAGTTAAACTCAAATTTAGAATTTTAAGAAAATCAACGATTTCCTCTTTGGAAATATTTGCATCATCAAGATGTTTCTGAAGAATATACTTGTGCTGCAAATTGTAGCGGAGCACTAAATGATCCACTTTATCAGAAAAATGAGTACGTGCTTTTTCGGGCTGATTGAGGAGAGTGTGAAGCTGAGTAGCGGTGTGGAAGGCAGAGTGAAAATCAGTTGAAGACAGTTGACTTATATATGTACTAGCTACACGGACAGAGCGGTCGACGCTTGGAGGAGCCGGAGAAAATTCAATTAGCCTGGGACTTGGCTGATTAAGTCTCGAGAAGGACAAACGTCTAGATGATGATTCAGCATTGGCATGATCTGAGCGAGGATCTTCATTTTCCACTTCGTGTCTAGATTCATCTTCGGAAAGATCATTACCATTGTTCATACCATAGGTGCCCGAACGATTGAATCTCGCCGCAGGTGTGAATCTCTCCTCATGATGTGTATCATCTCGCTTGAAACCATTTTCTTGATCAGGTCTCCGGAAGGGTGAACCAAAACCTGGTGTATTGTAGCCAACCGGCCTTTGTTTTGTGATAGTTCCAGAATTGAGCAATTTTCTAGATAGATTCGAAACAACGGGTGGTGTGTGAGCATCCTCATCACGATAGTGATTTTGTGCCCTCAAAGCCGACATTGGTGCCACTCTTATACTGGGAATAGCGGGTTCATCATCCTCATCCATTGGAGAAGTTCTGGAGTAAGGGTGTTTGATGATTTCATTTCTAGGCACACGATCATTATTTTGTTCAGACTTGAGGACAGATTCGGAAGCAATTTTTCTGATTTGTGGGGTATTTTCTTTCCTCTTTTCTTCGTCCGTTTTCAATAAAGTTTTCTCTGATGCCGTTCTGAGAGGCTTCTTTCGTTTTATGCGCTCCTCTAGCATATCCATATCTTTTTCAGGTATACTACCAATCAACTTGTAGACCTTTTCACCTTCCATTTGGAAAGCGGCAACAGCACAATTAAGTGCTGCTTCTCTGACACCTTTGTCTTTATCTCCTATTTGCTTTCCAATTGATTTGAGAGCTTCACTGGGAGATGGCTGGCAAACAGAGAGACCGTAAGTTGAGATAAGATAGCTGAGCTCATCGAGGCAAGTTGCTCGCTGTCGAGCGTTTTTGGATGACAATCCATTTACGATGAAGGAGAACAAACGTTGAGGTGGGTATATATTTTTCAAAATTTCTAATATCTCGTGGACTTTTTGGCGGAAAATGTCTTTGGGATCACCAGTTTTCTGGATTAAGTATGGTATAAAACTTTGGCCATCAGATTCACTCAATTTTTGTTCATTCTCCTGGAAAGCTTGGAAGATTTTGATCAAGTATTCTAATGCTTTAAGAATGACACTTGGATTGGTATCAAAGAATCGGAGAGCAATCCATTTAAGTATGAGATCAGAGTTAAGAAGAGTCGCCTCCACATTGCCCTGGTTCAGAAATTCGGTCAAACTTTCGATAGCTTTAAGATGGAACTTGAAGTTCGCATGAAAACAGTTTGTCACCAATGACTCATTCCAGTTAGCAGCGATCATTTGCTCTTTCAGTAGAGTGAAAAATTCTTCACGCGGTGTGGTGAAGTTCCATTTCAATATTTTCAGAGCTTTTTCATCGTTGATACGTTGCTCTTTCATGTTATTAGCCGGTAAAAGGGGCGCTGTGAAATTTTCGGAGGATGAATCAGGTTTAGATGTGAAACCTGTTCGTGACTTGGGTTTGGGCACGGTCTTAGGCTTTATTTGAGGTTGTTTAGACTCGACATCAGGTTTAATAACTTTCTTCGGAGCAACTTTTGGTGGAATCTTCTTGGGTGGAGCCATAGAAGATGTAGGTGGGGGAGGTTGCTGACCAGCTGAACGCGTTGCTTGAGATCGAACTGGTGGCTTAGCTTGAGGAATAGAAACTGGAGCAGTGAATTTTACCTCAACTTTATCATAATTTTCCTTGATTTTGGCCATCTTGAGGGCATCAATATCGGAGAAGTAGGGAGCCATTGTTTTCTCACCCATCACTTTCATTATAGTTCCAAGAGCCTCAGCTGAAGCATCACGCACTGATGGATCATTGTAATTCAGATCCTTAACTAGCGCCTCAACGATAGGGGCGAGAGTTTTCTTTGATCCCCAGGATATGGGATTAGCGGTGGCACAATGACGAGATATGAAACTAGCTGTTTCGGTTCTGATTTGAGGATTTTTGTTACCGAGTGCAGATATGATATCTTCAGAGATTGCTTCTAAACTAGAGGAGAGAATAATGGCATCGATTGCTTCACGAAGATTAACGACAACAATCTTATTCTTTTCTTTGAATTTTTCCAACACAACTACCATACAAGCGTGAGCATATGGGTGGAATGACTTGCGAAGTTTGGTCGCAAGCTCAGCCAAACACTTTGCTGCGACACCGACCACATTAACATTGCTGTCTTTACCTAAAAGCTTTTTAAGAGCCTTGACTAGTTCTCCGTAGTCACCAGGCATGAGTTTAGGATGAGGAGAAATGAGTTGGAGGATACTTTCTACCGCCTCTTTGCGGTCTCCCCATTTTTTGGATTCAACTTTTTCCATGAAATCATTTGGAACTTTTGATAAGACTTCAACTGGATCATAAATGTCGAATGGATCTGTTTCCGGTTCGGGTGTTGATGTTTTACTCTCCGCATTGCTGGCTTCATCAACTTGATCTTCATATTCTGGTTGAATTTGTTCCGAACGCAAAAGACGAGTTGGTTTCGCCCTTTCTTCCTTAATTTTGGAAAATTCTTCCTCCAATTCATTCATTAGCACCGCTTTCACGGAAGATATAGCAGGCTTAATGGCATCTTTGTTCCATCGGTATGATTCGATGGCGAGTGATTTTGCTTCCGAACGAATACTAGGGTCTTTGTGCTCCAATAAGGAAGCTAATGATTTACCGTAGTAGTTGGGTTTAACTATTCGATTACCAAACTGGTGGAGTGATTCACGCAGCAAGGATATAGCTCCAGTGACTATTTTGGGAGTCTTATTATCAAGGCATTTCATTATCTCTTCAACAACAATCTCGTGCTTCTCTACTTCAATATACATGAGCACAATATCGCATACCAATTCACGAGTTTTCGCTCTGGAGGATAGATTGGCTTTAATCAGGCAGCCACTTAAAACATCACTGGCAACTCGACCGCTAACATTGATTGGTGATTTTTCGACAAACGATAACACCGCCGCCAATCCTTTCTCTTGGGCGGTCACATTACTATCAATTGGAATTTTTTTGACATAAGGCATATATTTGGAGAATTCACCACTTTTTTCATCTTGACTTTCAAAAAACTTGACCAAGTCTTCGTAAGCGCTTACACGAGCTTTCCAATTCTGAGGGTGGAAGAAGTAAGAAAAAAGGAAAAAGAAGAGAAAGAAGAGTGAAAAAAATGAACAAAGTTCAAAATATGGAGTGTATATTTATGGATAATCGTTGAGGATGGTCATGTGAGTAAAGGAGTGCATACTGGAAATATTTTGACAAAATAGAGCTTGTAAATAGAATACAATCTCAATTGTAATGAGATGGAAAGTTGATACCAATTGACCAACCTAAAACAAAGGCGGCTCCTCAACAACATGCAAGGTCTATTATTATCATCAACAGTAATACCATTCTGATATTGTCAAATGCCAATAGAAATGATCAAAGGTATCATATATATATGATTTGAATTACCAAGAATGTTAACATCTACCTACTATAATTGGTGAACATACTCACACAAAACTATTCAAAGGTCATACCAGTAAGTTCGAACTGAATTTGGCATGAAAAATGAATAGAAGGAGAAAGAGAGAGAAAAAAAACACACACTCACCTTATGTTCTAAGCGTTCATTTAAAGACAATTTAGAGAAATCTTCATCATCACCTTTCGATGTCATGATTAAACAATTGTATCAATATTTTCAATCAGCCAACACCGAAAACACAATCACTAACATACAATATTAATCAAATTAACTTTTGAAAATATATAATAATATACACCAAATTTGATGATTTGATGATGACAAAGTTGCACTGAAAGCGGTTACAAACATTCATTTGAAATGTTGTTTTCAACCGATTTCATTTTATTCCATCTAATGTCCACCAGAGGACACAACCATCGTGCAATCCCCCCAAAAAGGGGAAAAAATGTTTGTAATGATGATGTGCAGCGCATGCAGCGCATGATGATGCAATATCAGCTCTCTCTTGACTCTCTCTCTCTTTCTTTCTCTCTCTCTCTCTCTCTGAATAATCATCTCTCTGTGTATTAGAAAGAGAGAGAATCTTTCCGAGAGATTATCGAAACTGTGAGTGTGTGATCGTTGTCGAACTGATCTCTCTTGCTCCGTGTATCACTGTGTCTCGATTTGTGGACTTTTGATCTGATTTGGATCTTTTTTTTCCGTTCATATTCGTGCCGGAAGTGGTATTATTTAAACACACATTTTGTTGCCATCGTACATAAATACATCGATCCTCATCACTCCTCATCAGAACGGTAAGTGGAAAGATATTACTTCTTCTTACTTGTGTCTTTTTTTCACTTTCTCTCTCTCAACACATCGTTAAAATGTTGTGTGTGTCTATGATTTGCTTTTGAGAAAGAGAGAGAGAGAAAAAAGACAAAATGCTGATCGTGTTGGAAAAAAAAGTGTGTATGTATTACATCTGCTCGCCCGTATCGATGTGAGGTGTTGACAGTGCCGATATGATGATCGAGAAAAATTTTCTGTTCAACACCACCAACACTACTGGCTGCCACAGGCCGAATGATGCAATAGGAATCTTTCCTCATCTCTTTTTTGTCTCTCATATACACACACATATCGGCTCGCACACACATACACACACTCTCTCCCCAGCCACGATATCTCAGCGATTAATTACACCAAAGTCGAAATTTTCCTCATCATTTATATTTGATGGAGTATATCAGGAAAAATACAGACGTAAACAGTGAGTTAGTGGCTGTGTGTGGCGCTAGCTCGATTGCTGATCGGTTTGCCGGTGAAGAGAGAAACTTACAGAGAGAACGAGAGAGAGAGAGAGAGAGAAACATGGAAAAAGAGAGACAAGTGAGCCAATCGATTTCAATCCTTTTTCTTATATTGCGATTTACTGATTCACCATATTCGTAATTAGCATATTAATGACGATATAATGTAAGATGATTGATTTTGAACGGAAACTTTCTACTCATCAGTGTATGTCTCTTTATCTATCTCTCTCTTTTTTCTTTAATATATACACTCATATATACACACATTCGCCTTCGGTGGCTTCAGTCCAAATCTTGTATTCACTATCGACTTAATTCACTTTCTCACAACGTGACTCCCGCCATCGAAGTATGTATATTTATACATGTACGATGCCGCATATCTTGCTGGACTACCTCTGATTACATTCCATACAAACTCATTATCATGGCTTGTTTGGAAATTTTCCTCTCTCTCACTCTCACTCACTCAAAAATTTTGCCATCCATCCATCGATCGGTAGATGTGCTGGTTCTCCTCATCCAGGCTTCTGAGGTAGAGGCCACTTTGATGGCTATCCATTCTCTCTCTCTCTCTCTCTCTCTCTCTCTCTCTCTCTCTCTCTCTCTCTCTCTCTCTCTCTCTCTCTCTCTCTCTCTCTCTCTCTCTTGAATATAATATAAATAATATAAAATTGAATTCATGAAATCACAAGAAGTCATATTATGCCTCTACCTTCCAGCTGACTTTAGTACCAAACACATTTTCTCCTCTGTTCATTATGCCATTATCTGTGAAAGAGAGAGAGAAATAAGAGAATCAATGAGCGTACCACCATGATTAGGTATACATTATCTGTATTGTATCACGAAAATTCCAGCTTTTTGGCCATGTATCGAATAGCTGCGATTTTGTTAGTCCCAGACTTAGTTACTGAACTTGCAAAATCGTAAAAAATCGACCTGAAGTGAGAAAAATATCAGCAAAAAAATAGAACAAGAGAGAAAGAGAGAGAGCGAGAGCTTTTCGATCGATGTTACAGGATAAAAAGAAAATTTGAGAAATGAGAAGAAGAATGCTAGGTAAAGTTAGAAACTCTGATTCTGAATGAATCACTTTTGTGCATGTTTTCACCATGATGATCGGCAGCGAGCTAGCTTTCTGACAATCTCTCTCTCTCTCTCTCTCTCTCTCTCTCTCTCTCTCTCTCTCTCTCTCTCTCTCTCTCTCTCTCTAAGCGCGATTTTCCCAGCGCCCAAAGTTGGACCATCAAAAAATGAAAGCGAAAACATGAATACATTCCGAGAGAGAGAGAGATGCATTTTACGCTCTCTTCTCCTCTCTTTTTTTCTCTTTCCTCTACCTGGACTACTACACGGTTTATGTGTGACTTTCACTTTCTTCTTATATGCAAGTGGCCTCCAGTTTTTTTTTCGATCGTCCGCTCAGGAAATGCCAAAAAATAGCCAAAAAAAGTAGAGCAGTGTGCCAGTTCGCATCTGCTTGGGTCCGGAGATTTACCCAGACTAGCACACACACACACACTTACACCAGTATGCTGTTGCAATTCTCCTCTCATTCACTATAAAAGAAGGGATACACAATAGTAAAAAATTTTCCCAAAAATAGTGATCTCAAATTTTATATCCACCGAGAATACGTCCCCACAACTTTCTCTCTCTCTCTCCCTCTCTCTTTCTCACTTCAAGTTACCGTCATGATGAACAGGATAGAAGATACGCGCAAAGGAATCCACATCTCTTTTTGCAAACATCAGCATAGACCGTTGCCGGCCACGTTGCTCGCAGGCATCAGTATGTAGAAACTATGTTGAATTTTTCGCCGTTGATTTCTTTCGATTACGAGCAGCTAAATTAACCAGATAAACAAGCGAGTAAATATCACCATGACTACTCTCTCTCTCTCTCTCTCTCTCTCTCTCTCTCTCTCTCTCTCTCTCTCTCTCTCTCCTGTTTGCTATTTGCTGACAATCGAGATGACCTTCAGTCCGCTGGAAGAGAGAGAGAGAGAGAGAGAGAGAGAGAGAGAGAGAGAGAGAGAGAAAGAGAAAGAGAAAGAGAAAGAGAAAGAGAAAGAGAAAGAGAAAGAGAAAGAGAAGAGAAGAGAGAGGAGAGAGAAGCAAGCCCGAGAGAAAATGATCGTGCATTACGATCATGTGAAGAGAAGGTGTGAGACGCGATCAGATCAGATCAGAGAGCCTCTCTTTGCTGCCATCAGCACACACCCAGCCAGGGGGGAGGGGGTAGAGGGCCATCCAGCTACACCCACAACAAGCTCTTCGCAACCAAATATTGTCAGTCTAATCATCGAAACTCCCACAGAGAGCCATGTATTATGCAGTCAAAGAGAGAAGAGAGAGAGAAGAAAGAGAGAGGAAAGAGAGAGGAGAGAGATGTGTTACGAGGATTGGCGTGTGGAAATTGCATTCTCAACCAACGATTGTTTGTTTCTGCATGAGGATATTTTTTTCCCGATAAAAAGCAACCTTGTTATAAAAGCGATGATGATACTACCTTTTTGGAGTGCTCCTTCGGCTCAAGTGTTCAACCACCAACACCACCGATTGTATTTCATTCTCCGCTTATCCATCCATCCATCCATCCACCGAGCGAGAGATGCTGATGAGCATCTTCTTTCTCTCTCTCCCCCTCCTCCAACGAACGTGTGCTCGCATCAACTTGTTCCATAGCACACCTATGGTTCACCGTAATGGGTGCTATCCGTGGCAATCATAATTACAATGGACACTGAGAATCAGTTGACCACTGCCACGAGATGCATATGTTGTTGTGTTGGAGGAAGAACGAAGAGAGAGAGAGAGAGAGAGAAGAAAAAAACTATGTATTTGTTGATGGCGTGTGTAAAGCAGGCGCAAGAAAACAAAGTCTCGCAACAAGTTGAGAGAGAGTGGCAAATGCTTGCCTTGTGTATGTGTGTGTGTTGGCTTGTTTATCCTGCTTGTTTGTTCCACCTCGAGCTGGGTGGAGAGAGTAAAAGAGAGAGAGAGAGAGAGAGAGAGAGAGAGAGAGAGAGAGAGAGAGAGAGAGAGAGAGAGAGAGAGAGAGAGAGAGAGAGAGAGAGAG